>JAQFYD010001074.1:0-13698 GCA_034694225.1 Bourletiella hortensis
GAGATGGGAAATAAACATGTTCTTCTATACAAAAACACACCTAGAATATTATTGTAGGTACATCTTATTTTTATTCTGACTCTGACGCTGGACGCCGCAAGAGGACAAGTACACTAAACGGCATCTCCCGCCCCACCATCCTTGCTGCACATCTGGATATTTGCTGAAATTAAAAAGCACAGATGTCAGTACAGTGGACTCTTATTTTCGTTTCTTCTTACCCCTTTATCCACCAACAAAAAGAAATCTAAAGGAACTTACCACAACAAACTATTTTCCGCCCGAAGGAAATAATGGCTATGGCGATGATGATAACAATAATAACAACAATAACAAAAATAATGGCTATTGTCATCCAAAACGGGAGGCTCAACGAATCCATGCCGGGTAGTTCCGCAAAGGGATGTGATGTTGTAGTCGTCGTCGTCGTCATCATCGTGGTGGACTCAACCGAGAAAACTTCCCATTCGCTTTCGTCAACCTCGTCTGAAATATGCAAAAGCTATGAGCATTAGTGGTAAAGACAGGAAGAAAATTAGAACTTACGGGTATCAGCATTTAACCAATTGTCCATTGTGAAAACTTATGAAGCTTCGGTAACTGTGTTCGCGGGCCCCGAATTTTGAATCTATAATGACAAGGAATCAGGAGGGATCGTTCATACATTACGTCAGGAAAATTATTTTGTCAAACAGCCTCCCTCGCTCTTTCTCAGCACTATGTACACCATGTATTGTTACGGGAAGCCCTATTACACTGTTCGTAACTTTGGGGGTTGCTCCACGCCATACTAAATATTTCAGAACCCTTTGCTTTTACTCATCCATTTTATTTTTTGTTTGCTTCTATCTTTTGAACGGCTGCACAGATTTTGAAGCTCAGTAGCTTAAAGTCAATGTCACGTAAAATTGCATCTAGTTGAATTTTTGTAGCTCGGTGGCCCTTAAGGGTATGGAGATAATGGATGTTTGGTTAATTTTTTGCCGTCGTTGCTACACGTATCCACGGAAGGCTTTGTTTACCCCCCATTTAAAATAAATTGCGTATCTTTCAGCGAACCTTCCTACATGACCCCGCAATGGAATTTTCGTGGCATTTAGCACACTAATTCTGAATGGTGCGAGTCTGTAGTTGTCAAGACTTTAATGTGGGAGCTCCGGTGGTATTCCAGCAACAGCTGGAGAAAGTCTGGAAATATGCTTTCGTTTCCCATTGTAACGACTGACATAATAATAAAGTAAGATAATAAACAGCTTATGAAAAATCCGATCCTCAGCAATAAATAGCCATGAACTTGCAAATTTTCTCATATATTCATGGCAATGTTTACAAAATACCAAAATACATGTTTTAAATAGTCTTTGCTGCATGAGTACTGTAGTGTAGCCTTGAATGAAGTACAGTTCAGCTGTACATACGCAACAACTCCAGAAACATAGGGAAAAATTAAATAACACACGTATAAGGACTCCTTCAAAAGCATTTTGGTACACATATGTACTATTAAAAGAAATATATTGACACTTATGGACTCAAAAATCACTCCTTGGGTAATGGTGGACGTCGAGTTTGTTTTTTATGGACGGAACATTTATGTTTCCGCAACACTTCAATGTTGCGAAATGTTTTCTCACAGAAAGGGACTGGAGGCATGAGTTTATGAACGCAAAGGACAATGAGGATGAGTAGATATTGGAGTAGTAATGCAACAGACCATGAAACCATTATTTTTATTATTATGAAACCCATTCCGTACACCACAGCCCCTGGAAAAATCCGATGACAGCTATGAAGGAGCAGTACTTTACTTTAACCTGGACGGCATTCCAAACTTGGATGAACTGTTTGCCATTGAACCAGAGCATTTGTTCTAGTTGTTTGACAGCTTTCAATCCCAAAAGTCCATCATTTACATTAAGTCCAGCTGGCAGGGCAAATTGGGAGTGGCTATTATGGAGGACAAGTCACAGTGGGGCAAAATCAAATTTTTTGGGGTTATGACACCTGAGTAAAAGTATTGCCTGTAGAAAGTAACAGTGCTAATCACTAGGATGATATGGCTTTAAATGATCAAGTAATAAATTTTTGTAAGCATGTGGGACAATACATATGCCCATGATATTAATGCATATGTAGGTATTATAACAGGTGATTTCTTTGCTTCACGTGCAGCACATGACGCATCACATGAAAAAAAACGATGGCATTTCATTACCAAGGGTCTAATTTTAAATACTGTGCTGGGATGAGAACAGTCCGGGCAGTAAATCGACTGGATTACTCAACATGGGGATAGTAATGACGCTGTAGTCTCATTATGCATGGCTGGGACATAGCTTTCAAAGCAAGCATGTATCATATCAGCTAATGCCACTTGTATCACATGACTCCGTTCATACATGAGGGTTACTGCACGACGGACAATGATAAAAATACAATGCTAATGGATCGATACAGATATTTATGCTATCCTACTGTTAGTATACTACGATGGTAAACATTCCTGCGACATACATATTTTCGTTGCACGGCTAAAAGTAATATGCTTTTACACACACCTCTTCCTCATTCCTTGTCGCTTTTTTATATATTAAACTTTCATAGTAATTATTACAGCCAGCCATTGAGTTGCAAACATGTACAAGCATGACATAGACCAAGAATTGCTAGTAGAAGACACATAAGGCTTCACTCTTTCAACGTCCTTAAATTTCCAGCATTCTTTCTTGCTTGTCGTCGTATTGTAATTACGGATGTTGAAGTAAAGGTCCCACCATGCGTCCCTTACGCACCTGTAAAATGGCCTTCCGTTATGCATTCCATTTTCTGCCCCATGAATATACCTGCAGGCCATCGACTTAACACAATCCTCACATGAAGTCCTTCTCCAACATGTGACGGATGTTGTAGCTCCTGTAAATAAAAAAACAATTGTTCCACTTAAGAAATTTAGTACCCACAGTCCGCTATAGAATTCTAAAGAACTCTGTCACCAAGTGCGATCCCATTAGTAAAGAGTTGTTGTAATACCTATGGTCAGAAGCAGCCAAAAAAACAGAAGAGTCGCCTTTCCAGTGCCCATTTGCATAGTAAATATCCCTCAGCAGGCTACTGCAATAGTAATAATAATGCTCTTTCATCAGTGCCCATTTATACTCATAGAACTAAGAATTTTGCTAATTTATTCACGCGAACGATTATACTAACGTGATTTTATGCCACGTGCTTTTTTCGTGGAGATGTTATGGTACGACGTAATATAATCTCCTCCATCATCATTAGCTTGTCATGTTCCTTCATTAATTTCTTAATTGCTTCGTAGTCTATGACGCTGGCATTTCATTATCTGCTACAGATTCAATCCAGGATTAAAATGACGACAGATTGTACACACGGACATAATGAAGACATTCAGCAGTAATTTATTCAACTTCTTCACAACTGGACATGAAAAATACACGCAATTCTTTTCGCCATATTATTATGCCACATGTGTTCCACTTATATTCTCACTGCAGAACATTGCTACGGTAACGAGATTGTTCAGGTTGGAGACACATTCAATAATATTAAATAAACTAAAATTATATCTGAACTGATTGTAAATAGTGAAACAGGGTTCTCCTCTTACAGAGTTCTTTCGTCGTCATTGAATCTGACTCTTCTAATTGGCATCCTCCCCGTAATTGGTCTTTGGAAACGAGTCAAGTCTTCGAGCTCCCGCTCCAAAGCCCTTTGGTTTTCCTGGCACTTTCCCCAGGTGGCCCATATGGCAATTGTAATAGCAACAGTAACTGCAAAGCACAGACCGTTTAGATTTACCAGGTGTTCATTACTTTTACTTTTAGGCTAAAGAAATGAGTAATAAAGTATGGGCTTACAGAACATGCTTGCAAGCCAGATGACAATTAGCCCGGGAACAAACCAGGGTTCCTCGAGCAAATAGATCTTTCGAGGGCCTGGGCATTTCTGTGTTGTTGCATTTCCGGAATCATTTCTAGAGGACGGCAGCTCCTGAACATTCTCCTCCACGTATGTATTTGCAGCCTCTCGAGGAATATGGTACACAGAATCATCCTCCACACCGGTGTCATAAGATTCCTCAGCAGGGCACTGATGATTATTTCGTACAAATCCTAATAATTGACCATCATCAGCCGCTTGTCTGTCGAAACAAGAAAACATGTCCGTTTTGCCCTTCTTCCCAATTCCATAGACGCAGTCCCCATCCTTCACACAAACGGAACAGGAGCGATTATCCTTGCAGGGAATCTTCCCTACGAAAAAAAATCCAGTTATATTAACAAACAATCCGGAGAATTTATTAAAATTTCATGATGCTGATATATGTTGGGTAAAATAATAATAGCTACATATTCACTTCAAAATACGTTAAGCAGGCGACAAAGAACAATCAAAATTACCTGCGGAAACACAAATCAGGGCCAAAAGTAACAAGATGGAGAAGGTCATCATTGCTGGAGTTTAAACCTTGAACTGCTTTGATCCACCGCGTGTGATTAATTTATACTCCTGCGTGACTGTTGCCACAGGTGACCCGTCTATTTTTAATTACCACACGCAATTGAAATTTTAAGCCGCATCTGTCCTGCCTACCATATTTTTGTATTCATTCGCATGGAATTAATTATCCTCCTATCCTCTCATCAGTATATTCCCAACATTATTCACGTATTATTCTACGCATCTTTTTTAATCGTCAGTAATATGCAGACCGTAGGCATCTGCTGCCGAGACGTAGTGTTTCCGTATATTTAATAAAGTAATGACACATCTGGGGTGTCCAATTCGTGGAGGTCATACAGCAGGTTCATCTTAAACTCCTTATCACTCAACATGCGCCTAAATATTCCAAACGTTTACATCACTTCTCTGCCCTCCTTTGTAGCATGACTCAATCGAACGTGTTTAATGACCATGTTGTCAACAGTCGTTGTAAAATGATTGCTTCTCCAATATTTCCAGCGGCTCAGCTAAATACTAATAACTGCTCGGGACTGCTTGTATGATCAATCATGGATAGTATGCTTGTGTTGCTGCATATTACGTTACTACAGCCTTATATCCGTTTGGTTCGTAATGGACAACAGGCGATGGAAACTGGTGGCAGCAGAAATTCGGTACGGATGATTTATGAAAAGATACCAAGTAATTTGAATCCAGTTTACAATCTATGGATGACGCATTTTCATTTCCTGCAACAAGGATGGATAGTGTCGTCTAAAACCCGCATGATTATTCAGCCTGAGCTTCAATCGTCAATTGTCAGCAGCCGTGAGTAGTTCAATTAAAAAATTCCGATCTAGGTAGCTTGTGAAGTTAAAAGGAGACCAGGTCTTACAGACAAGAGTTCAATTCAATTTTACCCTTTCTGGTGATTTTACAATTCAATACCTGCACGAAACTTTCAATATGAAGATCAAAGTCGTCTTTTTCTTTCTATTCAACCTCATTGTGGGATCCACACTGACCATCAAACGACCAGGTATTTTAAATTCCATACTCACTCAAACAATTAGTCATTAATTTTCTGTCGTTTGAGTATGTTACGTTGCAATAATAATACAACGTAAATGTCTAAAAAGCTATCAGAAATCAACATGTTTTAATTTCGTATTTCAGGTCACTGTGAGCAGGTGTCGAATTGTGACGAATGTCTGAGTTCCGCCAAATGCTATGGGTCGTATCATACGCCCACTGATACGTTCGAGTGCCACCCCAGGAAAGCGGAGGAGCGTCCGGAGTTTCGCAATGGAACTACCTTCGTCCTGTCTATTAACTGCTGCCCTCAGAACTTGGAATTTCACCCAGACATGTGTGGCTTCGAACCGATGTACAACGACAGTTTCCCATACTTGAAGATTGACTGGCAGCATCCGCTGGTTTGGGGAACTTTGGCTGGTATCATCATTGTTGTGATACTAATAGTATCCCTCATCATCTACTGTTGTGTGAAACTCTGCCGGTGCGGCAATGCAGCTGAAAATGCAGGTAAAATTATTACAGAACATGTCAAGCGTTCATCATAATATTGAATTCATTGTTGTTGGAGTGAAATCCCTATCCATCATATATGTCCTTCCATTACAAGCTAGCAGAAGTTGCTAATATAATTAGTTAAATCGCCTTTTCAAAAAATGTTTATTTTCCACAGGAATTCCACCGCCCATTTCACTTGTGGAGTTGGTTCGCCCAGCTGAAGAGTTGGTCGGAGGAAGCGGCACACGGAGGACTCCAAAGATTACAAGCTCTATTCGAGCGATTGCTCGTCGTGTGCAGGGACCAGACCACACCTCCAACTTAAACCAGGCCATTAGGATGTCATGGCGTGCACGTATCAAGACTGTGGGAGGAGCAGATGCCTAAAGTGGAATGGAATTGGTGAGGCAGCTTATGTATGCATTTCTGTAGTTCTTACGATCGAGATTTATGCCTCGTTTTAATTTAGACAGCTATAAGAAACTTAACTGTGTACAAGTAATGGAGTAATGACTCAGTCATTTAAGCAAAAAATTATTCATTAATTTCTATGGTTTGGGAAATTTCCAGTACAATCGTTATAATGTCTTCTTTATGCAGAAAATATGTCTAGCAAACGTGTAGTCCTAAAACTTGGCAGAATATTCTTGCCATTACCATGTAAACTGTTAAGGTAATTACGTTTCCCCTGTATTCAAAATCCTTGGAAAGTTGTGGAAGCAACATTTGTTATTAGTTTTAAGTCTTACGCGATGAGAAGTTGTAGTGCAACAGCTGTGTCATTAGTCTGTACAAGTATAAGGAGGTCAGAAATACTATAAAAATGTGCGTACGTATGAATTATGCTTCAAAACTTTAGCAGGGAATTGTGTTGTTAAGCTTCGTTATTATTGCAACTATGCAAATGTGTAAAAATAGCTTAAGGAAAGCATCCATTGCTGTCAACAAAATACAGCATTTTTTTGTAGCAGTACAATCCTCTGTGTAATATGTTATGAATTTTCTAAGTCCATGACGTCAACATGTAGTGTACTTCATTCCTTATATCCAAAAGAATTTTTTTTTTTTGCACACTATAAGAGTTATAATAAATGAAATGAAAATTCCGTTTACAGGTTGTAACTCCGAGTCTCCACATATTTATTTGCCGCAACTTTCTTGAGAGCACATTACGTGGAAATTTTGTCATAATTATGTTGCTTCACCTCCACGAGACGCTTCATTAGCGCTGAAAACATTGACAACTGTGTTCGCCTTTCTCTTTCGTTTTTTACAGTAGAACAATGCCACAACACTAAGCAATAGGAGAAACAGTATGATTGCTATAATCCAGGCCACAACGTCTTGCATATTCCAGTCCTGTGGAACACTTAGATCCGGGACAATTCCGCATAGCGTTTCTTTTACTTTTGATGGTAGTCTGTCTTCCACCTCTGCTAATATGCTGCTCCGGGTTGAACTGGAATCCTCGTGTGCCTTAGCCCGTAATACGAGTGTGAAGTTTACCACAGTTCCATTTCCGTAGTTCAGGAACTTAATGGCTTTGTCGGCAGAAATCTGAAATTTTAATAAATAATGAGGAGGCAGTAGAATTAAATTGCATGTGTTAACGCACGTTACGACAAACAAAATTACCTGAGAAGCGTTCCAACTTTGAAAAGAGGCTACCATTTTGCGAAATAACGGCTGTCGCACGCAATGGATCAAAACTTGTAACGCATTTGTGTGTAATGTCACTCAGTTTGCGAATAATTACTTCATAAAAGTTTGCATACTATTAAGCTGGCAGTTGTCACATATGTTTAAAAGATTAATACTGGAAATTATTTTGTGCTAAACGTTTTAGCCACATTGCACCACTCTGGCACATGTAAGGTGAACTCTGAAAACTAAAACTTGTGGTAGCTACTGCTCAGTTGAGCGTCACCACAGAAGCTGATTGGTAACAGTTTTGCTAACCTTTGTGCGAAATATTTTTACAACAATGCATCGTGCTAAAATAGCGAAGAAAATTTCATCATCAAATTCAAAATCAAAGCAGGACGAGGCAGTTTTGAGAGCTGCTAGAAGGCTTGTAGCAGCTTCCGCACGACCTAAGCACAGGAGTGAACCGCATTTTTCAGATGGTGATCTAAGTGGATCTGATTTTGAGTGCGATGATATTAGTGACCAGGTAAGCTGAAGTTCAAGCGCCATGTCATTGCCAGTTTGGTGTAATGCAGAGTGTTTTACGTTTAATTGTTATGCAAATAGGAACATGGAGGTGATGATGGAGACCCGAACGACTCGTGGGACGACGAAGATGACAGCGCACATCCTCCAGGCTACCCAGTGCAGGTATAGTCAACACTATTAATTCGACAATAAGTACTACTGCATGCCTTGCAATGTAATAGCTCTAACTAGTCAGCTTAGCAGTGATATCCAATGCATTCATTAGTGTATGTTTGATCTGTCAGGAGCAATTGAGGCTCATAGCATTCTCTCAGGTTTGAATGATGGCTTCTGTGCTCCCTCATAGGTGTGTCAGGCTCATAGCATTCCCTGAGGTTTGAATGAGTGCTGCCGTGCTCCCTCAGGCACATGTTAGGCTCATAGCATTCCCTCAGGTTTGAATGAATGCTCCAGGGCTCCCTCAGGAGTGTTGAGCCTCATAGTACTCGTACATATATTCGTACCTGTTGCTTCCTCAGTAGCCCTTGAATGCCAAAATGTTTTCTAACTAACTCACTGATCCTTTTGCCCATCAGCAGCATTGAGCCCTATAGAAAGTACTGAATGATTCCATACATTATTTGACTATCACAATCACAGTCTTTCACGATTAATAGAAATCAGAAATAAGTTATGCACCTTCGCTACGTGTAAAATATCTGTCTATGGTTACGTTCAGCCAATTCGTAGCAATACAGTGTGTCAAGCCTAGGAGGACTCCGGTGAGCATGGATTGAAAGAGGCAATTTGTGCTGTGAGTTTTAGAATACACGGCATTACCAAAAGATGGTAAAGGGGAGAAAGTCGGATCCCATTGTGTTTCAAGCCTAAAGTAATCGAATATTAATTTGATCTAGGACGATGGGGGTCCAAACAAAATACTTGGAGTAAGTCAAGAATTAATAGAATTAGCTGATGCTAAGCGCTGGCTCATGATGGCAGAGAAAGGCGAATATAGGGAGAAGGTAATGACTCAGGCTCCCGTGAAGCCCAAAGGGGGACAGATCATTCTTTTCCGCTGTAGCAAGACTCCGGACACCACTTACTTGCGTGATCAGTACACGGGTTTTGAAAACAACGGAGGGAACAGCTCATCAAAGTCACCTGTTTATAAGAAGTACTTCAAGCTTTATAACCTCAAAGGTGACCTTGTCAACTTCAAGAAATACACATTAGAACTGAAATCTCGGAGAAAAAGAGCCAAAAAATTCGTTATCATTCATTACCTGGGGGATGAGTCTCTGTAAGTAAAATGTTTTCTCTCATTATGTGTACCATGTGTTAGTACTGACTTAACTAGTTAAGTGTTTTCTTTTCGAAGGTGGGAGGCTCGCTCCCATGGAAACAGTAAGTTGGACAAGCCGTACACTGCTACAACGGATGAGACGAGGGAGAATATTAGAAATAAGCTAAAGGAAACAGGAGGCAAGCCAAAAAAAGTGTACAGTAGTTTGAATAGGATCGCGGCCAAGAGGGACGACTTTGTAGATCGTGAACTGGTAATAGCACCTAGGGATAAGGTTCAGGTGCAAAATGAGAAACAAAAATTGGATAGTGCACGAAAGTTATTGAGATGTAGCATATTTTCGATTGTTGAAATGAGCAGGAACAGTACCCTAGGAGGCTTTATACATAGCCTGGTTCTCATTCCATACGAGTTCATTGTAGTGGCGGAGCCAGCAGTACTGAGCCTTGGCAACGTACTGCTAGGTGAAGCTATGAGGAATAAAAAAACTACTCAGTTAGTTACTTATGACACTACGTATAGACTGGGCCCGGCTTACGTTAGTACGGTTGTTATGCGAAACACCCAAATGGCAGGGGACCCTATATTTGCGCTAGTTTACCTACTGCATGAGAGGCGGTTAGGTTCTGTGCATACAGAGTTTTGGAGACTAGTGAAGAAGTTGGTCCCGAATATGCGGGCAATAGAAAAAAATGTACCAGTTGCGACAGATCGCGAGTTGGCTTTGCCAAATGCTATAAGGCATTCTTTCCCTGACGCGAATATCGTCTTCTGTTCGAATCACATAAAAAAGGATCTAGAGCGTTGGATAAAAAAGGCTGGTGGGGCTTCAGATGATTTGGTTGTCTTGTGTGATGATATTAGGGTGCTTATGGCGCAGGAGACTGAAGAGCTATTGATGGAAAAATGTGACGAAAGAAAAAAAAATTGGTCACAGGGGTTCAAGACGTATGTGCAGACTAACTTGCTTCCGGACATAAAACTGCATGCTGCGTGGTATTATGTCCGCAGATTTGCTGCCTTTAATGACATAGAGGCAACAACAAATATATCTGAAGCCCTTCATAGCATGATAAAAAATCATAATGACTGGCAGTCTCATGAGCTTGATACGCTTGTGATGCTGCTCTTCAATCTACAGTTATATTATCTTGGCGAATTTGACAGAGCATACCGTGGCGCAGGTAACTATGTGCGGAAAGCTGCCTTCAAAGATTCTAGAGCCCCCGTTCAGATTCCTGATTATACATACTGGGAGCCAGAAGAATTTATTAAGTTTTTCAAGGATGAGGTGGAATTTCCTAATGAAAACATTGAAAAACATGATAAGTACTTGGAGGGTGTGACAGGATTAGCTAGAGCAGCATGTGAGCGCAACAAAGTCTCGCTTGACAGCCGAGCAGCCGTATTTCATGTTGCCGGGCTGTATAATAAAACAGGCGGTGTTGTCACCAGGGATGTAGACGGCTCTCTGAAATGTTCATGCCCAAGTACGGGATATTGTTTTCACCGCCTGGTGGTGTTGCAAGCAGTGCGAATGGAGGTTAATGAAGACAAGTTCACGTATAACCTTTCCACTCTGGGCAAAAAAACCCGAGGTTTTAAGCCGGGTAAGAAATGCGGCCTGCAACGAAAGGAGTTCTTGACAAACTTTAATCCACCTCCAGATGCTGATATTATAGCGGAGCTGGATGACCTAGACTTGCTAATCAGTGAGGATGAAAGCGATGGGGGTGAGTTGGTCGGTGCCAAAGCAAAAGAAAAATCCCAACTTACTAATAATAAAGTTGTGATCTGCTCAGATAGTGATGAGGCAGATGACATAGGTTTGCATCACTATTCTTTTGGACAATCCTCAAATTTCGCCGTAGTGGACAGCCAAAGTGTTACCAGTAGGCGAAGCTTGGCATCCGAGCCCACAACACCGAAGAAATTTCTCTTTGGAAATGTTCCAGAGGAAGCAGGACAGGTCATAACCAAGTTGTTAAACAGTCCCACATTTTCTTGCTTAAAACCAAGAAAATGGGTCATGGAGGACATCTTAAACGATTTTGTTTGCTTTTTAATTAAAATCCATGGTCTGGTGGACAACATCGCCTTTGTAAATACTATGGAGTATCGTGGTATGAGCGAGATGGAACACTCACATAAAGCTCTTAGCATTGCAGAAAGATGTGAGGGCCTCAACAGTGACGTGGTAATGATTAATGTTTTGGCACACAACCATTTTGTCCTAGCAGTCATTCTGTATCGCAAAAAGGAAATTATTATTATAGATTCCAAACTTGGGCACCTTTTCGCCATTGAGGAGTTGTATTACCCTCTCATGAGATTTGTTGCGGCCACGTATGTTGTAGCAGGGGTGAAATTTAGGTGCTCTGGCTGGAAGTTTATTCTAGAAAACGAATTAGCGGAGCAATTAGATGGTTTCGACTGCGCCATTTATGTTGCCATGAATGCATATTCAATTGTGCGGAAAGAGAGATTCCACACAACTGAGAGCTTTCCGGATTCTGAAGCGGTGCGAAGATGGATTGCGTACTGTCTGAACAGTGAAAAAAAGTTGCCGGTGATACTAAAAGAGAAGCAAAGAGGTGACAACAGAGTTCCCATGTCGGAGCGGCTGCGAAGGAAAAAAGAGTTGAACTCCATTGAAATTCTCCCCCAGCCAATTGTTGAGGCTTCGTCAGCTAAAGCAATAAAGGAAGAAATCAAAACGGGTAGTCAAGGCTGGGACAGATGTGCATCAGTTGATTGTCCCGGTGGCCATCAAGGGTATGCCGAAATAATTTGTAGCAATTGTGCCACATACACAACTATTGTTACATCTTGACTTGCTGTTTGCAACAAAGGACTTTCTTTTCTTCCAGGGACAAAGAGTGGCTCTTCTGTGTCGTGTGTCGGAACTGGTACTTTGCAGGTGATTGCGTGGTACAGCCTGTCGTTCCGATGAAATATTACTTTTGCCCTGGTTGCACTGAGGAGGAGGAAAAAAATAAAAATGGGGAACCCGTGGAAGTTGTGTTTCCTGGACAAGTCGGAGATGTGGAACCCGAGCAATGCGATTAAAATCATAATCATGATTTCCTAACATTGCCTTGATTGTAAAGGGTTGAATGGAAACGCTGTGTAGTCTTCCTTAGTGATGAATATTTTCTAAAAACTGGAAAGCAAGAGCAAAAGGTTTGCTTGTAGTCTGTTGTAGCCTTATTATTCGATTTTGAAAGGGATGGATTACTCAAGTCTCCCTGTAGTATGTCGTTGGGTAGTAATCATTAGTTTAGTAATAATAAAAAATTATAAAATTTCTGGAATGGAGCCGTCCTCACTATTTTCATCGTACTATCCAAGGCGTAGTACAGCCTTCATTCAAATGTTTTTATTAGTATTTATTACTTTGGAGCTTCGCTGTCATTGTTGTTTCTATTATTGTTGCCATCACCACAGCTCGCAAGAGTTGTTGTAACTATCATCTCCCGACGACCACAAGGACGGCCACTTGCCGCTCTGTGTACGCACAATTCTGGCACGTAATGGATATATTTTTGTGGTATGGAAATATCTCTGTTCATAGAAATTTTAGAAATGCAGAAAGGCTGATTGTTGGTGGAACTTACATGCTTGGTACGTCGAATATTTTCAATAATATGTGAGCAGTATAAGAGCAACGCATAGCTTTGAGCAATCCTCAAAAGGTCGCCATGACGGAAAGGAGAGGGCGTTTGAGTAGGGCTTATGTAATTTCAAGTCCTCTTTTCCGCATGGAAATTATACATAATTCAGCTTTGGAATATTTTCTAGATTCCACGGAACTCTGTCTCATGACCTCTTTTCTAAACATTCGTGCAAATAAGTTGCCTATCTTGACCGCCGTGCTAAGGACATGCACCTTGTTCTAGCCTTCCATGAATATTTCAGTGTGGGTCTACAGCATTCAATTTTGCCATCGATGGCCCAGGGTCAAACAAAGCCAAAGACGCCATTGTGCTCATGTAATTGGAAGCGAACTTCCAATACTTCCGTCCCTGACTGACTTCACACGACTTTTTCCATTTATTTGTCAGTTCTGAAATTTGCCAACGGTAAAGAGATTTGGTGCTGCTTTACACTTACATCTGTTTTTTCAATTTTAGCGCATGTTCATATTTGCAGCAGAGATGGCGTGCAGGGTAATACTGTGAAGTGATTAAGCGATTCAGTATGCAAGCCTAGGGTAATAACTTTGTGTATTTTTGTAT
>JAQFYD010001075.1:0-13692 GCA_034694225.1 Bourletiella hortensis
CATATCTAAAACAGCTTTAATATGTATATTATTGATTTCATGATACATAATCAATTTGAAAATGTTCTAATTTTTTTTGAAATATTAAATCTAGATTGTAATTTTCTATAATTTATGGATAGACAAATATGGAAAATTCATTAATTGCAGAAACTAAAGGCTTTGATTTCTTTTTTAATAATTTCTATAAATTCTTCTCTACTTTGTATCCTTAAGTTAATTATATTGTTCATATTAAATTCGAAATCTAAATACTTAAGTAAATAATACTTTCTTCCATTTAAGAAAATTTTTTTCAGTTTTTAAGTGGTTGAGATTATTTGATAATTTATTCAATTTCAGGGGTTAATTTTATGGTGAATTTAAACGATTTGAGGTGAAATTAGTATCATCCTTATTCTTTTAATAAACTTGATTTTCTTTAAAAAAAATTTATTGACAAAGAATCAAAATTTTAAAATGAAAAACAAAGAAATATATGAGCAAATAAGTGCATTTATAGAAACACAAATACAAATAATTAAACAACCATATGGCCTTAAGCAAAAATCACTAAGTAAAAATTCTCAAATATCTAATATTTTTTTTCTTTAGAAATTGAACAAGAGAAGCAGATTAAGTTGTATACTTCAAAAGAAATGCTAAATCAATTATTTGACCAAATAAAATATATTGTTGATAGTGATGATTCTAATTCTGAAAATTCTGAAATTGATAGGCTTATGAAGGAAGTGAATATGCTTGATAATGAGATTGAAAAGATTAAGAACAATAATAGAAAATTGAGAGTATTCTGTTTTATCTCATATTTTTAGGATAAAAGTAAATTAGAAAACTATATCAAGTCTTACAAAGAGCTTCCTGAATTTAGTTATAGTCATGATTTTTATTTTTAGAGAGTATAAATGTTGAACTTCCAGATGTAGATTTAGTTATTCGAAATTTTGTCAAAGATATTGAATAAACATCTTATATGTTTTAAAATTAATTGATGTTTAAAAAGAATTTATAATAAATCTTTAAATACATTGTTGTTAGTGCTATAGAAACAGATTATCATGAGCTTATATTATGCTTGCTTAAAGATAAGTGGTTTATTAATTAACAAAAAAGCTTTTAAAAACAGAGTAACGTGTGAAACATACAAAATACATAAAACCAAAAATAAGTTATCAATCGTTATTTTTACATAAGTTTTAGTTTTCAAAACAAAAAACAGAAATCATTCTGATCTCTCAACTTAATATAGACTAGGTTTGGGTTTGAGAAAGCTGCCTGTTTTCATGAATTAATAAAAGCAATTCCATAAAGACATTTCACTGTGTATTTAAATATATAAGTAGAAATAAAGGGGAGTGAGACAATCATTCATCTTACAGTAAAATATAAGAATCTTACAATATACAAAATTTATTTATAAATACAGTTGATGGGATTTTCTAGGAAACATAAAGATTACTGCTTGTTATAAATGTATGCATTATATTTTAATAATATCATATTTTCTTCATCTGGCGTGGCAATTAAGATGCATAAAGAAAAGACGACACTATCAAAACATATCAGCTATATCTATTTGATTTATATTTAACAGCATTTGTAATTATGATTTTATGAACCTACATTTGCTAGTTAAATAAATATGTGAGTAAAACAATGATATCGTCCTTTCTTCATCAAGCGTGGCAATTAAGGCGCGTAAAGAGAGGCAATATTATCGTTCTATACATGTTTATATAAAAAGCATTAGTAATTCATACATAACATCATTATAGCCATTATCAAATTGTTTAAGAGGAAATCCTTTTAGAAGACTAATATGAAATTCTTGTTTGATTTAATTACAAATAGGATTTCCATCCAGTATAGTATTATGTTGATTAGGTTTAAATTGTTATATAGAGACACCTTCCATATACTTATTATCTAGCAGACAGTGTTCTTTGATTGTCGACTTAATTTTTTTATTAATTATTTTTCGTCAATTTCGTGATTTTGTACTTAAATTTTTGCTATCGTGTTAAAATTTAAAAATTTTAACCACCGTATTTAACGCGGTTTCTGGGCAGATGTAATGTATATATATAAAAATGGACAAAGCATTAAAATGCTTAAAACAATAAAAATATGTTTTTATTTAAAATTGCTTTGAAACTTTATAATGATTTAATGATCATGAAGATGATCAGGTTTTAAATACTACTACTCCTTTTCAAAATACTGGGCAAATCCGGTGTTTCTTATTGAAATTAAGACCATTATTTAATATTATTGAAAAATTCTAAACTATTGAAATTGAGTGAATAAATTGTCGATATTTTTTATTATAATTAACTAAATACCACCATTTGTTTTTAAATATAATATAAAGATTAAAAATATTATTAATATTCAAAAAAACGTGATGTAAATCCCGAAATGTTCCAATTTTTAGAGGTTTTTGATTAAAAATCACTAAATAAATTATCTTATTGATTTTGAAAATTTAAAAAAACATATTTTACTTATTTTTATGCAAATATTTAGCAAAATTATGATCATATTTATTTTCCAAAATTTGACCTCTATTTTGAACTCAATTTCAAAACCCAATTCGACCAGTATTTTGAAAAGGAGTAGTATTTAAGTGCTTGTTTGCATGTTATCAACACGAAAAAAGCTAGTGAAAACAGGTTTAAAATTTGATCAAATAATCTTTTGGCTTTGAAATAAAAGTATTATACTACTCTGTCCCAAAATAAGTGCCCACTTTCACTTTTTCAATAAAAACAAGCTCAGTATTAACTTTTCTAGAAATTCAACTATATAATTAAATATTCATTATTTTATTACATTTGATGGAAGCTTTTATTTTGTCAATGTAATTGTAATTAAATTTTTATTTTGTAAAAACATGAAACAATACTTTGATTTTCACAACTGATCAAGATCAAATCAAAAATTTGTGAAATTAGCCCATTGCGGACGACTTGTACAACCGGTTGTACAAGATGTCATATGTTTAGGGCTCAAACAAAAAGCCAGAAAAAATTGACAGATGGGGACCTAAAAAAGCCAGATCTGTCAAACGTCATTATGACTAAAATCTGAAACCTGTTTTCATGCAGTAAAAATGGGGTCTTTACTAATAATCACATGTGTAAATCTGGCAAAAAATGTGAAACCAAGACAGAAATCTGTCTTTTTTTAATGGGTTGTAAACTATTGTTGTTTATTAAAAAAGAAATGATAATGTTCCATTTTTATTTAAAAATGATCAAGTTTCATCTGTCAAGATTTTGACCCCTACATATGTTTTATTAAAATCTAAAATCAAAAATAGAATAATAAAGGAGGGCTAAAAATGCAAAAATACGATATAAAATACAGAAAATAATACCTCTTTATACTTCGTCATACAGACACATTTTTCGAAAATGCGGTTCGTCCGCAATGGGTTAAATCATTTAATTATTTAACGATAATGTTGAAATTTATATACAGGATAGTATAATGATTATTTTTAATGTATATTAATTGAACACAATTACTTTACAAATATTTTAATAAAATACACAAAGCATGCTCATTAATGTATTATACAAGCGTATATTGTTTAAATTTCAAAAGTGGACACTTATTTCGGGACAGAATAGTATAGTTTAAACAATCTCTCTATAGTCAAATTTATTTAAAATGTATTGTGAAATTTAGTATATTTGAATGACAAATGTAAATGTTTATTTTTCACTTTCTATTTTAAAAGATACATTAATTTAACTTATGTTTATCTCGGTTTCTACGAGAACTATAACACACAGCCTTTCAAAATCTATGGCGATTTCTTTCGAAATTGTTTTATTCTTTTATTATCAAAGTTTATTTTAAGCAATTTTTATTTGGATTTTGAGACTTGTTTATTAAATGAAAACCTTAAACATCACAACAATGAAGCAAAATTTTTATATTAGAAGTTAAGTTTTACATAGAATTGTTTTTATTTACTTATTAAGCCTATACACATAGTTAAGGTTAATCTGAAATACTGCAAAAATTATAATGCATAAAAAATCAAACAAAAGAACATGAATATAAAATATCAACAATTTTATAAAATTCATTTCAACAAATTTTATTTTGGAGCTCCAGTGTTTATTTAGTGAATGTGTATTTCATCTTTAAGTCGCTTCAACTATTTATGTAAACTATCATGCAATTTCATTTTAACCGACTTAGATTAGTAAGCAATTTTAATTTCTCAACCATTTAAAAAGTATAAATCCATCCATTAAAAATTTTAAGAAATGGCAAGAAGACCAGCAAGATGTTACAGATATTGTAAAAATAAACCATATCCAAAATCTAGATTTTGTCGTGGTGTACCAGGTAAATAATAATTAATAATTTATAGATCCTAAAATAAGAATTTATGATTTAGGTAGAAAGAAAGCTTCCGTTGATGAATTTCCCTTATGTATTCATATGGTTTCGAATGAATATGAACAATTATCTTCTGAAGCATTAGAAGCTGCTCGTATTTGTGCAAATAAATATATTACAAAGATGTCAGGCAAAGATAGTTTTCATATGAGAATAAGAGTTCACCCATATCACGTTATTCGTATCAATAAAATGTTGTCATGTGCTGGTGCCGATAGATTACAAACCGGTATGAGAGGAGCTTTTGGTAAACCAAATGGTAAAGTAGCACGTGTTAATATTGGTCAAATTATTATGTCAATTAGAACAAAAGACTCAAATAAAGCAACCGTTATTGAAGCATTAAGAAGATCAAAATATAAATTTCCTGGTAGACAGAAAATTATTGTTTCTAAAAAATGGGGTTTTACCAAGTTAACTAGACAAGAATTTGCTCAAATGAGAAGAGATGGTAAACTTCAACCTGATGGGTGTTATGTCAAATATCCTACTAACAAAGGACCCCTTGAAGCTTATTTTAAACATATGGATGCATCCAAAGTTTAATAAAATTTTATTCAATTTTTTGATTTTTCAAAAATATAAAATTTATTTAATTTAATTCTTCGATTAGCATTGCTATTTCTTGTTTTTTAAGTTTTGTATCTTCTGAATCTATGTCCATATTATCACAATATTCTAAAATATATTATCTTTATACCTTTAACAATATCTTTTATGTATTCAAAACCAAGCTCTTTTCTTTTTAAAATATTCAATGTATGATTGGATATCTTTAATAAGTATATAAGGTATTACTTGAGGCTCTTCATTACAAAGAATCAATAATACTAATGAACACAACTGTAGAGAATAAAGTCCTAAATCCAACTTTTTTAAATATAGATCTGATGATGAATATTCTTTTGGGTCTATTTCCTAAAAGATTACAAAAATTTTACATTAAGATAGGCATCTATATTATCTTTATAGCGAAATATTATTTCTAATGCTCTATCAACTTTTTCGAAAGGCCTATCATAAAACTTGGCTAAAAGTCTTGTTCTATGAACTGATTTTTTATCTAAAGATTGTAGCATTGTCCATATGATAGATATAGAATGTTCTTAATGTTATGTAATATATACCTTCATCTTCATTTTCAGAAAAATTCTTATATTTGGCTTTATAGGATTTGAATCCCTACATATTATATGAAAATAAAAACTTTTTTCATAAAAGCAGAGAATACATATTTTAAACCTCCATTTTCTATGAGGACCTCACAAGCAAGCGCATTGTTTTTACCCAAAGTGCAGTAATCTAAAGCTTTAATTGCACAAATTCTAGCCATATGTTTATGCCTAAATTTAGGTTTAAAAATACTCAAATATTTTAATCAATAATTGTATTCCTTCTTCTTTGATAAAGGCTTGTTTACCTTCATCTTCTTGTAAAACAGAATGTAGACAGCCGAAAACATTTTCCATAAACTCTATTTCTTCATTGTCCAATGGATCGTTTTTTCTATATTTCTAGTCATTATAATAAATAATACAGATATTAGCTTCAAAATAGTTTCTACGCCGTTCAAATCTATAAACTTCAATCTGTTGTCTAAAAAATCAAAAAAATTTCACCTCTGCTACCTTGTAAAAATACAGCCATAATCTCGCTAGCATACTGCCTGTTACTATCAAATGAAATAGAATTTTCTTCAACAATATTCTTCTTTATTCTTTCTAAACCCCAAGACATTATATCAGTGTTATTTATAGCATCTTCAGCAATTTTTGGATCAAATGATGTTATATTTTCATATATTCCCAAAATATTGAAAACTCCATTTCTATCATCAGGTTGAGTTTCATCTAAACTTTTTAAGTTTTGTATTAAGAAGTCAAATATTTTATTCTCAAGCTGATAATAAAAATAAATTATACTAATGATATGATCAGTTGTTTAAACCCTTCTTCCCCGCTTGATTCGGTTACAACGTCCTCATCAGTTAATTCATTTATCAGTTCCAAAGTATCAATAACAATATCAATATTTTCATGACTTAGTAATGACACTATGCTTTGAGCTCCCCCAAGCTTAACGACTTCGTGATATAAATGAGGGGCCTGAGATAAAACCATCAAACATTTAATTTCTTCATCTAAATCAGTTTCAGAGTCCAAAAAACTAAATAATAACAATGGTATACTTTTGAGGTTTATCAGAATATTTTGATCTCATTTCAAAATTCTTATTTATTGCTTTTTCAAATCTTAATAATAGAGTTTTTATTCCTTGTAAGTCTAAAGTTTGTGTCTAAATTTTGAAGATATTTTTATACCTCTAGTTCTTCTCCTTTATCGACAAAATCTAGTATATTCTTTTCTTTATTTGACAAGCCTCCTCCAAAAAATCTGCCGCCCTCGCCATCATCACTATCTTCTTCTTGATCTTCAGGTTTTGATGATTCAGCCTCATTTCCTTCCTCTTCTTTTTTTAACTGTTTCATTTCAGATTCAGGTAAATTATCAGATATTTTTCTTTTGTTTTTACCATTGGAAATTTTTGGCAACTTTGATTATAAATAATTTTACTTTAAACAATGAACCAACATTCATTTTAATATTTATGGACTTAGTTTTATTAAATTTAAACCAAATGGGAAAAAATTTTTAACCGAAATATTTTTCCTTAAATGTATTCATCCATTAATTGTTGTTAGATTAAATGGCAAAAACAGCTAAAAAAGAAAAGAAATCTCAAAGATCAACACTTGAAGACGTTATAACAAGAGATTATACGATTCATTTACATAGATATATTCACGGAATGTATTAATAATTTATAAATTTTATAGTTCTTTTAAAAAGAGAGCACCAAGATCAATTAGAGAAATAAAAAAATTTGCATTAAGAACGATGAAAACAAGAGATGTAAGAATTGATCCTTCAGTTAATATTGCATTATGGAAAAAAGGTGTAAGAAATCCACCACGTCGTATTAGAGTTAGACTTAGTAGAAGAAGAAATGAAAGTGAAAAGGCTAGACATAAGCTTTATACTTATGTTTCTTATATCCCTGTTGATAGTTTCAAAGGTTTTAATAATTTTATATATATTATAGGTTTACAAACTGAAACTGTTTCTGAAGATTAATTAAATCTTTTAAATTATCTTATTTTATTTATTAACTATTTCTTTGAATTATTTTTATATAATGATTGGTTTTTATTTTTTTCACAGCGTTTTTTTGTCGCTTACAAAATTATATTCTTATTTACTTTTCTGTAAAATTTTTATCTCTTTTTTATGCAAATAATACACTTTAGCTTATTTCTTTTATGGCTATTACAATCGATTCTTCAAGATTATTTGAAATCTCATAACAAATTAAAGTTAACTAAAAATCGATAATAGTATTTATTGAAACAATATATTAATAGTCATAAAACAGAGGCCCCAGTAAGTACCAATTGATAAAAACGGCCTAATAATTCCCAAAATACTAACGAAAATTATTTAACTCCAAATTTTTATCTTATATTTATCAACTTTGATTTATTTTTATATTTAAAAAATTAAATCTTATTAATTGTGTAAATACATACTACATTTATTAAAACTTATATTTGATTCATTATAGTTTCTATAAAAAGGTTTAAACATAAAAGCAAATGATAGTTCCCAGCAAGCGGTACATTTTTAAATTCCATTATCTACAGATAAATTACTTGATATCACTTGTCTTAGATTATATTTTAAAAGCTTAAGACCTATTTCGTATGAGTTCAAAGTGCTTTCATCAATATACAGAGGATACCTAAAGATAAAAAATATCTTATTACGTCTTTTCTAATGGATAATGTAATGGATCTATAATACAAGAATGAGAGCCTTTAAATATAATAGGATATTGTAAATTTATATCCAAATAATAACAAATTAAAATCATTATATGACATATATAACCAACAGCAACAAAGTTATTATTCTGATTAACAACTAAAATGTATTTACAAAACAAATTATCTTAAAATAAAAATTAAATATTTTAAACTTACTTGGATATATCTTTTTACTAAATTTTACATTTCTTATTTTATAATTTTCTTTTTCCTAAAATATTGGCAACTTTTTTTACTAAGAAAATAGGATAAACTATATTAAGTATCTTGAATATATCGGATTCGTATTTAAGAATCATTCTTTCTCTTTCAGTAGATATAATTCTGAAATATTTAAAAATAATACGTATTCTGTTCTAAATATATTTGAGCTTCGTATAAATCTCTTTTGTTTTCTTCTATTTTATCAATTTTGCTTTTCAGTTTTTCATTAAGTATATTATTTTCTTCTCTAATATTTTCTAGCTCTAAACTTGCTAAAAATTCAGATCATTATTACTTTTTTCAATTAAGGTCGAAAGTGTTTCTATAATTTTCTTATTGTCTTTTATTCTTTTCCTCAGAATATTAATTTTTGTTAACTAGTGATAAGCTGTAAACAAATACCAACAAAATATCATTACTGTTTACGTTTTTGGAATATCTTTCTTGTAATTCATTCAGTTGTATATATTTTTTGATAGTACTAATATAAATAATATTTATACTTTATAGTTGTTTTTAAATCAGATATATATTTGTTTTTGGACATCTATTTAGCATATGATTTTTCCTTAAGTTTTATATTAAAATTATTAGAAATTATTTTCAACTGTAAATTTACAGCTAATCTTTATTCACTGCTAAAAATTTGTAAATTAAATAATTTGAAAATTGTGATAAAATAATAAAGCCAAAGTTCCTTTCATTACAATAAAGAATAATTCTGTGTTTTTGTTTCTTGGATTAAAATCTATTTCAGGCTAAGATATTTTGTTGAAATTGAAATATTTTTAAAAATATATTTTCTTCAATTAGGGCGTTAACTGAAGGCCAAAGAATTTTTTGAACATATTCATATTTTTAAGAGATCAGTTTTATTCCATATGCTTTATACTTGATATTTATTGGTAAGTTTTGCGCTAGTTGATTTTTTAAAATATTCAAAAATAATACATAAATAAACATATAGTAAAAGTTTTATTTTTAGTATTGAGAATATGCAAATAACATAAAACTTAAATAAAAGCTTTGATTAATGTTTAGCTTTAATGATTTTTTTTCTACTTTTATACTAGTCTATATTTATATATTATTTCTTTTTGATAAATTCAATACTACTCTCAATGAAGTCATCTACATATGCAAATTAGCGAAGAATCTCCTGATTAAAAACTTAATTTTAAATTTGTTTACAGAAAATGAGAAGAGAAAAGGTAGAAATAACAAGTGTAGAAGAAAAAAACAAAAAATTAATAACAAAAATAGAAAATTTAAAGTTGAACTTAATTTAATATAATAGTTTAGAATTGAATTCTTACTTTATTAAAAACTTTTCAAGTATTTTATCAAATTTATTCAAGATCTTGAAAATAGTTTTGACTACATAATTGCTTTAGGTGTAGGGGATTTTATTTGTAATAAGAATGCGCTATATCAATTATCTCTACTTTCATTTCTGATACAAAAATACCATGTAATATATTTTTTATAATAAAGATCAAAGAGTGTAATTACTATGATCCAATATGTAGTTCTAAACATGATTATGTGCTTAATTATTTTGGAATAAAAAACCATACTAAAGAAATAGAAGTAAAAACCTAAGTTTATAATTAAGTTTGATACTATTAAAAGAAATACATTGTTTTATATGCCTCATTGTGAGATCAATCTTTATAATAAAATTATCGAAAAAAACTTGTCAATAAACTGGATTTTATTGGGAAACAGACTTGATTTATATCTAGATAAGTATGATAGTCTTTTCATCTTAGTATTGATCTTAAAAATTGGAAAAAGAAAGCGCCTTATGTATTTAAAATATCCTTTTATATATTCATAATTCTTATTTTACATTTAATTGTTAAAAATTCTAGAATCCAATCCGAGAATCACCAATATTAGTAACTATAAAGACTTTTCTACTTGTTTCAATGATATGGCCATTCAATATATTGAGAGATTTGAATAAATTAATACAAAAAGTTTGCTTTTAAAATGTATTTTATCCGAAATGATGGTTCTACTATAAACAATGCTTACATAACAAATAGTTGTGTCTTATTAGTTTAAAAAGCCTAATTACGCCTAAAATAAAACTAGTTTGGATAGACCAATAAAATGAAATTAACATTTAAAGTAATTGAGCCAAATAACAAGCATAGAGAATCGGCTCATAGTTATACTGGAGATCACTTAAAATTAAATTCTTTTGAGAATTTTATTTAGCAGTTTTTTAGCTGTATTATACAATCTTTAAAAGAGAAAAAAAACTAATAATGGATTTTTATATTGCAACAATCAAAAACTTTATAATCATGTTTGAACTTCCTATAATTATTTCTTGCTTGGCTCAAACTTTATAACTCATGAAGCATCTGCCTTAGATACATCAATCTCTGAATGTATAGATTAGATACTCTCAAAGTAATCTACCGAAGTTAGTACTTTTTAAATGATTGTTGTGGTTGCTACGGAGGTTTGTTTATTTTTTATTGAAAATAAGGATTTCCTTAAATTTTTAAAAATTTCCCAGGCCATTTCACAATGAGGAATACAATTTTAAATAAAATATTTAATATTAATACTATATTATAAACATTTACTTCATTGATTTATTTAACAAATTTTTGCCCTTTAAGAATTCTAAGAATTTTAAATTCTTAATTTCTTAAATGTTTATTTCTTCAATAGTATACTTGAATCATACAATCTACAACGTTAACCTATTTGATATAGTACAAGATATCTCCTTATATTTCAATGTCTCCAAAAGGCTAGGTGTAACCAACCTTGAAAAATACCGACACTTTATGCCTTACCTATTTAAATTAAAATCTTTTTACCCAATATATGGGGTTTGATACCCGTTTCTCTGAATAAGGTCAAGTTTTAATAATAAAGTTTATTAATTATAAAAGTCATTTTATCCGTTTGCGGCTGGCTTATAAAAGAAGAAAAGTTTTAAAGTTAATAAGTAAATTAATTTAAGATAGTGTATATATTAAAAATCATTCTTATTTTTATAATCTGATTGTATTTAATATTTTATATTTCCATATTTGCTTGGAAAAATATAGCTTATAAATCGAGATTTGTACATTTTGTATTTGGTCCTAAAAATAGCCATGGATTAATCAAATCTATAAAGAGCTTATATGAAATATAGATAAATGTAGATTTAATATATTTACAAAAACGCCATCATTCGTATGAATTGAAAAACAGAAATTGTATCTAAAAATCTTTATAAAAATCAAATAATCTTGATACAACATTAACGTTTAAGCTGTTTCCTAACAGCTTGTATCTTTGTTTTCTAGTGATACTATCAGGAAAATTTAACTTATTAAATCCCATTAGGTTACAGATTTCATATTCAGAAAAATATCTGTACAGCTCTATCTCCTAAATTTATAATTTGATGATACATCATTTGAGAATTTTAGTATAGAGCCTAAATGTTAAAAAAATGACACCTGTCCCTTTTACATATGATGAATAACCTTTTGTAAAACAGCAAGACCTTGTTGAATTGGAATCAACTATATCTAGAAGTCAAATGCTTATATTACCAAATGCGCCAAGATATTTGTTTATTATCTAAAATAAGAAATGCGGAACTAACCTCGTTTGGAACCTGGTAAGAATTGTTGTCCTTGATTAGATAATCAGCAATTTTGTGTTTTGAAGTAATAGTCTGAAATATTTCAGGGAAGATATCTTTTTCGTCAGAAGTAATGATCTTATTCATAGACATTTTATAGTTTGATATATTTAAAGCCTTGGCGATTAAATAGTACCTTAACCTAGAGTTAGGAACTCCGAGATCAAGTGGATTGACCAAAAACTCAATAAAAACAAAGTTCATTTCTTTTAATGTAGATATCAATATATCTCTAGTATCAGAAGACTTAGATAAAATAAAAACATTATATAATACTTCAAATCCGTAAACATTTTCTAACAAAATAAACTTTAAATTCAATCTTGGTAATATTTCTAATATTCTTAAAAAGCTTTTTGTTCTAAAATCTAATGATTGTTTGTTTAGTCCATTTCTACTATACTAAAAATTTTAACCTAAGTAGTTAACGGGTTGACAAGGTGGCGACATTGTTAAAATATCAGGTTTGTGCTTAATAAGATTTTCATAAGTTATTGAATCAAGATTGTTCTTTATGAATTTATCAAATTTATGTTACATTATGTACTTTAGATTCAAAATTGTACTCATAAACCTCGTTTGCATTTGTATTAATATCATAACTTGCTACAAATTCAATATCTGTTTTTAAATTGCTTTCTAATGCTGCATATCTCTATTTTTTAATTTTTAATATACCATACCACCTAAATAACATTTAAATATTACCTATTCCACTATAAAGTTCTACCATCCTTAATTTGGTCGACATATAAATCTTATCAGAATTTCGGATCAAAATTAAAAATACAAATTCAATTTTAAACTTTATAAATACATCTTAGAACAAACATTAAATAAATTATAACTGTTGTTTATTGAATAATGTTAACACGAAAGAATTAACTTTTATATAGCTATAATTCAATGAACTTAACTTTTTTTATGTGCTACTTAAAATATACCGATTTTGGTTAATTTCTTATTGATTAGCCAAGATTTTTTAATAGCCTAATTTTTAAAAATCGGCAATTCATACAACAGCATTAAACCAACATCAATTTTATAAACTTTAAGCACTTTTTTACCTGTTTTTAAGTTTGATGTAATTTTTAAATAAGCTTCTTATTAAATATTCAAATTTAGCATTATTCAATATTTTTACAAAATTATATTTGAATTACTTTAATCCTAAATTTGCAATAGTATCGGCACAAAACATCATTTTATTTGTTAGTTTCATAGTATCATTTAGTGTTGCAAAATTTCAGTAATAATCTCAAAATGTAATTTACATGTGTAATATTTAGGGCTCAAAATCGTGACAGGTGAAACTTGCTCAGTTTTTGATAAAAATAGCAGATTATTGTTTATTTTTTAATCATTATGGTACGAGGTACCTTTTTGAAAAAAAAATTATAAATGATGTTCAAAATCAATATCTTTACATAAAAGTTACTCATACGCAGGGCTAGGAAAAAAATTAATTGATTTTTAAAAATTAGTAAATAATTTATTTTAAATTGATTTTTGAACGGTTAAT
>JAQFYD010001076.1:0-13688 GCA_034694225.1 Bourletiella hortensis
TGCTGCTGCTGCTGCCATTGGACTTTGTGAACAGGCTCCCCGGCGCTCGCCTCTAAACTCAATTGGGTGTGCAGATTCAATAAAAGATTCAATGCAGTGAAAATACAATTCATCCGTCTTATTACCTTCGACTGTATTATTCACCAACGGACTGTAACAACACTAAGTTTCATGTAAAAAGCATGTTTTGCGTTTCTTCTATACCAAAAATCTATTACTTTTTCAAACGGGCCAATTTACTCGGAATCGCATCCAATTGTGCAATACTGAACGCAACGAAATTGCACCTCCTTCACATCATCATCATCATCATGTGAGCCAGTTCTGGCAAAAGAGTCAACACCAAAATATGATAATATTGAAAATAAGCCAACACCCGCCGAGAACTCCATGGCCCCTCAAGTTCCAATAATCCCTGTCACACTCCTTCAACCCTTTTAGTTTGTGGTAAAAGGTTCATTGCATTTTCTCCCTCATTGCCACCCTCAGGGCTTAATTTCATACCAACAAATTTTGCTTACATGGTGCCGTGAGGCATATATTTTCATGTATATGATAATGAAGATGACAGAAACTTCACCCTCTCAGCCGAATGTGATTGTTTTCATGCTCGTTTTCAAGTCGCCCTCCAGGTATTCCAAACTTAATACGCAAATGATGATACAGAGCTCAGGACTATTAGGCTAGCATTTGAAGCGCCATTTCATAATTTCCGCTCCGGTTTTTAGGATTCCACACGGAATTTTAATGATTCAGCACGACTCGCTTGCCATGACATCAACTTCTGCCATCACCTCGTTGTATGCTTTGATTTCTTACCGACGCTTCTGGATGCAAGTAAACATCCAATAGTGGAAATTAAATAAAAAAACTTGTCAATAATGATCAAGTGGATGGATCGGGAAAACGATGAGAGAAGTAGGCGTACAAGATGAGGATCTTCGATGGGAGAAAGTTATTTCAGCATACTTTCTTTCCTTATTCCTACAGCGTTCATCACTACGGCTCATGCGGTTAGAATCAAAGGATTTCCATTTAGACGTAGACATACCACGTAGTAACCTGTAAACACTTGTGAAAGTTAAGTGAATTGGCTCTTACGAACAAAAACATTAACCTGGGCTATTGATCGGATGAGGCGAGCGAGGGAAGTCTGAGTCAATATATTGTTCTCGGCAAATACACTAACTGTTGATGTCTAGAAGAAGAAATTTTAGCCTTATTTCACTCAATCTACAGTCAGGAAGGACCAGTTGAAAATAAGTAAATAGCAGAACTCTTATTACCACTACTGTCGGCGAAATACTCCCTGGCACAGAAATATTCCAGTGTCATTGAGTACGAATGGATTATAATGGTGTGATGGTAGAATAGTTTGTCGATAGTTCATAGTAGTGGACGTTATTCGAGAAGGAATAAGGACCTTGTGTGCAAAGGATAGCACAATAATAGTTTACCATGTTCTTGATGACATTACGACCCATTTACGACACAGTTAGATGAAGATTACACACATCCATGATTTTCTTCGGGCAAAGTATCATCATCTGCTCCATAATGTAAAACACTTTCTCGTACTCTTAATGGTGAGGTTAGGATTATTAGAAAATGCAGGGAAATTGCTCGTAGCCTGGCCCACAGTGAATAGTTTTCTGATTCATGGATCCTAGTGTTGAGTATCGTCTGTTATATGCTCAAGGAGAATATTTGAGATTGGTAAAAGTTAGGCTTTCCCCCCGCTTATCTTGAGTACGCTGCAGTAAAATGGTCGTTATTGCTGTCAATTCAATCTGGAACGTAAAAGATTTATGTGATCGCACCAACGAACCCCATCGATTTCCTTCACCTGATAATACTCCTACTGGTAGCTAGTAGCTAGCTTAAGGTCCGGGCTGAAAAAAAATTCTCGCTCTTATGTATACACATCTATAGCTATTATGCATGTCTCCAGTAGTGTGCGGCGTATGCAAGTGTGATTGGATAGTATGCGACGAAAACGTGGGCTAAACATTACGAAATGGATTTTACAGCCGTGGTTTTTAGCATTCCAAGTGTATCATCACCGTAACCAGGAACATTAGCCCTACGGGGAACTTGGTGGAGAAAGCGGAGAGAGAGAGAGAGAGAGAGAGAGAGAGAGAAGACCGAGACGACGACGGTGGAGATAAAAGGACGATATGATTTTATGTTTAGCCCTACTTACAACAACTATGAGGGCGTTACATATAGTAATAGTGGTTTTAGGTAAAGAATAAAGAAGAGAGAAAGAAAGGAGTAAGAAGAAGAAGAAGACGAAAGAAGAGAGGGAAAAGAAAAAAGTTCTGGAATCACTTAAACGATTTATGCCTTCTTTTCGTGGATTATGAGTCTCCGGAGTGTTACTTTTACCGTAGAAGTGCCCCTATCATGAATGCATCGCTAAGAAATACGAACTACATAAATACAAATCAGAATGTGCTCCAACTAAATGGGTCCACATAATGGTCATACTTTTAAATATTTTTTCTATTCCTCCTCCTTCTCCTACTTCTTCCTCTCACCACGGCTATAGCTAGCTACTACTGCTAATACCATGTCAATGAATAGCAGCACCTCCTCTTTTGTCACATATGGATACGTATACACAACTATAACATGTAGCATAACAAATAAGTCGGAAAGTTGGAGCAAGTCATGTCGTCGCCTTTTTTAAACTTGCTTACTTACTCTCTCCCTCAATTTATTCTGTCTCTCAATAACATGTCTGTGTGAACCTTGCTTCTTTTTCGCCCACACCGCTAGCTATAGCTACTACTACTCTCTTCATGGTTTTGGATTTACGACGAAAACTTCATGGAAACTGATTAAATGAAATTGCAACTTGCTAGCAACTAGGAAGTAAAAGGAGTTTGCTCAACTTTGGGTTGCTGCTTGTTTGCATGAAGGCCTAGCTATTACTACAACACTATAAGTGGGATAGCTGAGCAAAAAAAGGCGTTAAGCCTGAGTAGTCGGATGGAAGAAAATTTTGTCAGTTGCAATAATTTCTAACCTTTTCACATTATGAATCTCAAGACTTGTTCCCTCATCTCTCCACGCTGATAAAAAGTTTGGGCAAATTGCTTTCATCATCTTTCCTCCCTGTCAACTCAACATTCAAATATTTACACAAGTATTTTTCCTTCAATGATTGAGCTCCCATTTCCTTCAATGTCAACTACATGAAAGAATTTTTTCCCTTCGTAAGCAAATAATATTCCTTCATGTGTCGACTCCTTCAGTCTGAAGTGCTCCCGATAACTTTGGATTCCTTGTCAACATGAATGTCAATGGCATATGAGGTACTAGTATCCATGCTATTGCAAGGATTGCGTAGCTATTCCATAATCTTACATCATGATTATCTTCATCCGTGCACACAATCTGCATATATTGTCCAAGATCATGGTGTATTAGAATGGATCGATTTTATGGCAGGGAGGATTGGAAATGAACAGTAGTGCAACGTATGCATGAATTAAGAGCGAAAAAGTTGCTAGATTTTTCACATTTTATTGTATTTGTCAAGAGATTTCTTCACCTGTGCCAACACGGGATCATCATTGGCGCCCTTTGGCCAGTGTCTTCGTTGCGGCAGCGGAGTAGTTGCAGGAGCGTATCCATATGGACTAAAAGTATTGTCAAATCAATATATGAATTATTATAAGTCAATGATCCACCTTCTAGCTAGAAAATAATTGCAGCATTCACAACCAAGCCGGTAGGTATAGCTACATACCTTATCTCCCACCATGGATATTTTATTGAAATAACTTAATAGTAATAATAACATCTGTGGAAACAGTTATTCACCTGATAGTAGCGTAGGGGTCTCCTACTTCATAGTACACAGTTTTCCACCAATACAAAAGTAGTACAAAAGCCACAAGGTGCACACCAATATTTAACAACAGAATCAGCGCGGGCAGAGTAGACTGTACTACTGCGCGGCCCAATGGATTCGACTGGAATTATATACATAAAGTGTTAAACCAAAATTTACATTAAAGTATTGTACACATGAGAACAAATACAGGACTTTAGGCATTTAATACATGGACCCTTTCATCATCTCATAATATATAGAAATAGAAAGGCACCGTAGAATTGGCAGCCAAGTTCAGGAGCGATGCTGTTTCATAATATGCGAACCAGCAAAGTGAATGGCATGCGCGAGGCTAGGAGAGAATATGTAGCTACGGAGGAAAATCTCCTTTAGACCTTTGACGTGGAATGCACACAGCTTGGGACATTCGAAAGTAAAAATAAAAGACATTGGAGCGAGAACGTTGGACGAATTTAGCAATAAAAAGAGATGAGGGAAAGCTTTTTTATGGTCAAACCGGCTCGGAGCCAAAATATACGGGAAAATAAAACAGAGTTTAGATAAATCTTATAAGTTACTATTTTCAGTGAATGTGAAGTGAAAAATAATTTAAGGGACAATAATATTAGCTTGCTACTAGTGATACATTTGAGAGGGTTTAGGCTGAGGGAATAGTACTTTCCAAAGCAACCAGTCCCGAGGACAAAATTGGATGAAAAAGAGTCTCACCGGACAGAAATTATCTTCTACTTCAATCGGAGGATCAAGCTTATCTCCGCTGCTGACAGTTTTATTTCCTGCTGTACTAATGTCCGTTCCATTTTCAAAAGCATATTCCACGTCCATTTTCTCCGTTATTGTATCTTTCATCGCACTGCTTGTTTTTACTGCTGCTGCTGTTGAATTCGTTCGCTCCGTACTGGAAAGAGCAACTTCATGCTGCCGTTGGATTTGTGTACGTCGCCTCTTCTTCTTCTTGTACATGGGTGGTACTGTGAAGAATGAAAGTCGCTCTTCACGATCAGCTTCCATTAGAGCAGGAGCAGCAACATCCTCTGTTTTACTTCCAAGGGACGAAGAAAAGGACGCAAGTTGAGCCGTTTCTTCATTCTTCGGAAGTGAGAGAAAGGCAGAAGAAGCAGCGGCTTCCACGTCGTCAATTAAATAAAGTAATGATGCTTTGAGAAGACAAAGTAGAGTTAATCGCCGGAATACCCTACACCGCTCCATTCCTTCTTTCTCTCCCTCACACTGACTTTGCACTCCGTTTCCGTCCGCTTACAAAGGATTAGTGGCGAGCTCTGGGCATTGCCAAAATCTTTACCACCACCAGCTAAGACATAATTTAGTATGCTAAGTTAAAACCAACAGAATCCTCTAACGGTTCCACATCCTCATGAAAATGCATCTGGAACATACAAAGGTTCAGTATGGCTGGGTAAAGTACACACGGCTGCATTTTTAATCTACCGTTCAGGGAAGTTCATTTGAATATCGTTAAAATCAATAAGTACTCAAAGCTGACTCAACAAGTGTGCAATGTATACTTGGCCACCTCAACACATGCGTGGTGGTCTAATGAGCTCGGGAGGAAAGAGCAAGCTGAATAATCAAAGAGGGTGCATAATTTTATGGAATAACACAACAAGTAACAGCAAATTAGACATTAAAAACTAGTTTCAAGTGCATCAAACACGTTTCTGCTAACAATTTCCAACAATGAGTCCCATCCTGGTCCGTTTCTTCTTGAATGTGATGGCAAAGTCCTCCTCAGAAACGGTTTCTTACTTCCTGAGGACCCATAGTAGCTGGAAAAGTAGCGCCCCATAAACTTATACTCACAGTAATGTATTTCCAGAAATATTTTCACCTAAATTATTTGTTAGCTTACACTGAAGTGCCGTAGTCAATTTCTTCCGTATAAGAGACCAGTTTATATGAGAAGAACAAAACAAAGAAAACCACCGTCCCGATTGCAAGTCCCACAATAGTTTTTTTGATTGCGCGGAAGTCCCATATCCACTTGTACACCGGATTGCCACAGTCGGATTCGGCACATGCCTACAAAATAATAAGGAATATTCGTACCACAATGTAACTAACACATGACATGATAGTCATGACAACGTTTTTTCATAAGATGGTATTGGTGTCTCATGTACTACTAAAAGTACAAATTGAGAACGACGTACCGGACATCCCCTTGCCTTCTCAGTATCACAACTACTGTGAACCAGTGCAGAATGGATTCGGGAGAAAATTTGAGACACACTGTCACTATAACTAGAGAGATTTTCTTTGGAAGAAAGCTTTGTTTCCCTTGTTTTTGGTACAGCTCCAGTCAAGGCTAGACTCTCGTTGTTGTTGTTACCAATAATTTGAGCATGAGCGACTGAAGAGGAGGAAGAAGCTCCAATTAGCGTCTCACTATTTCCGTCCAAATCACTCAGCGGCACATTGAGGACGTTATGCAGTTGACAAAAGAGGAAATATATTATACAGACTTCTTTCCGATTAAATTGCCCCACCATTATTGTCCATTCAACAAAATAACCCAACACTTGAGCAAACAGGGAAGAAAGGGAGAGAGAGACAGAGAGAGAAACTGAGCCAAGTTGTAGAATTGAGTCTTCCTGTGTATTCTCACTGCACAAATCAAATAAACTACCTGCCTTTCCTTCTTGTTTACTCACATTGAAAGGAAGGAGGCTGAGACAAGTACGTTAGGGACACCAATAGCATCTTCGAAGCATAATTATTGAAGTTTCAACTTTGTCTTCTTGAAATCATATGAAAGTCAATTAGCAACGTAAACTTTCGTATATTATGCTGTCGTATTTTCAATGAGTCTTGAAATGAATTTTGAATCAAGTTAGTTCACTCTGTACCTGCGGGTGTTTCCACACCAGCTTCCACGTCCCGCAACTATGCCCGCAAATATTCTGACAAAGGTACAGCAGACATAGCCATTAATGACAGTGAAACCTCAAAGAGGCAAAGGTTCTTTATGTGTCGATAATAATGATGGCTTTGCACAACATGTACTTCTTGTGCCACTCGACGAATTCAACACAGAGCAAACTTGCTGATACCATCATTAGTTCGCTCTTGCTTGGAATAATTACTTGCTCATACTACTTCTCTTCCCAAAGATGTTTCCATGCATGGACTTTAAAGGTAGCTAAAGCTTGAAAAATCTTAACTGGTTCAAAAAATTACTCCTTTGTGACACAGAAGAAGTAGGATTCCGTTACTCTGACTAACTGAAGCGTAGTAGTTGAAGCACCCTTCCTTGGAGAAAGGAAATCTTAGTTTACTTGGACCGGACTAGGACTCATCCAAACATTTTTTTTAACTTCAAATTCAGTTCCAGAAAGTAATCTTTAGGTTAAGCAAATCAGCCAAACACCTGTAGTGCAATTAAAAGAAAATATTCGTTGCTCAAAGAAGACACGGTCAGGCGGCTGAATCCAAATATATCTCGAGTCCGTGACGGTTCTTAGCGAAAGAGAGAGCTGTACAGAAGAATCATAGGGAAAAACTTTTTTCAAGATGTGGAAGCGACTCCATTGGATAAAAAAATACTTGTCAAGTCCTTGAATTGACACAAAATGTGGAAGGCTGTGGAAGGCCGTGCATTCCTGCTATGGGCATCCTTTCAATCGTTTTATCACCCATTGTTCGATTTTCATACTTACCCAGAAGTTCCTCTTCGACTTCCTCATTCCTCCCTCTTAAGAAAGAAATTCAAAGTCATATCCTTTACACTACTGGATGATAGGATGCAGTTGAGACTGATCTCATTCCTCTTTCCCTTCCGTCTCCATCGTCTACAGCAAATGAAACAACGTAGCTAGTTCTGTTTCTATTGTGCTTGCATCTAGCTTTGCGCCTGCCATCAGATTTTCGTTTTTCACAATCTCCAAGGAATTACACTGCCGTACGAACAATTAGAAGTTTTGTATATTTATTATGACGTGACAGGACGATGATGAAAACTTTCCTGACTTGTAATACCAATACAATTTTGTGCATCGTTGGTACGGATGACTTAAACATTGTCATTATTCTTATTTTCATGTGAATGATTCCATGTGGCTACGAATTTGTTCAGTGCAGCAGTGATTACCTTCATGTGGTGCACACTTCCGCTCCAATCCCCTAAATACATAGGCGTAGCTATACCCCAAGAGATAGCTATAGTAGCTACAACTCGATGAAAGAAGCAACAAGAATTATTGCTCGTGACGGGAAAGTTTCAACCCGTAGAGTCTCAATTTGAAGTGGCAAGTATTAGCCAAAGTTGTAAGATCTGCGTGAGCCGGGAGAGAAAGTCAGGAAAGAGTAAATGAAAGTCAAGAGTAAAAAGTATTTCTAGAAATGATCCTGAATCATGCGAAATTCTCCAGTTTTCATTTCACATATCCATGAGTGGTTTATCCATGTATGGATGTGTAGCTATATGTGTGAGGGGAATAGGCGAGAGACCTTTGAAGGAAAATGTAAATGGAGCCAAGACGAAGAGTTAAACTTTGTTTTGTTGCCAAGTATTCCACTAATTTGGGACCGTTTCGAGTGTGAGACTCAAGTGATTTCCAGGGTTTTATGCATCCTTTCTTTTCACCGAGCTTTCAACAACCCATGCTCGTTTCCGTTTCACTTGAGCTTCTTCACTATAGAAGAACTGCCATCTCTTTAGTTTTTTCTCTGTTAGTTGTTCACTACTAGCTACTACTTCTACTACTACTATATTTCCTTAGATCAAATCTCTTCTCCCATTTTCCTACTATTTCTCTCTCCCTTTCCTTTTTTTCTCTCTCCCTTTCGTTCCTTCTATATCCCCCACTCACTCTTTTGTGTCTATTTCAACCTGAACAACTTGAAAGTTACAAATTTCGCTTTATTCTTCCCACATAGTAGCTGTCCCTCCACCTCACATTTTCTTATTGCTCCAAGGTAGCTATTATTCACGTATGTAGCAAGTTGCTGCCGTTACTACCGTATTTTCAAGCTAGTTTGCCTACAACCAAGTACTACTCGGCTTTCCTCTCATGTCCCTTGTATGCAGTCGCTCGTCTCAACTAAATACGTCAAGATGAAACGTTTCAAAATCAATCCCGCATTCCGGAATACCGCACAAGAAAGGAATATGTTCTCCCTTTTTGGCTCCAATTCCCATTATTCTGCTCCATCATGCGTTCCGTGCAATTGATCTGCAACTACTATCGTCAGTTAATAATAACATAGATCGTAACGAAGACTACAGACGACGTCGACGACGACAAAGACTATGATGATGACAGTGAAATAGAGTACATCGTGGAGGAGGAGGAGGAGGTAGAGGACCACGTTGAAGTAAACACTAACCTTATATGGATACATATTCTATGCCGTAGAGCCTCCACGTTATGTTCCAATGTAGTTGCCATCTAGAATTATTATTACTCTAGAATAAAGTCGCTCTTCATTGGAAAGCAAGTAATTTTTGCTCATGATCGAACAGAATGATTTGCGTAACTTTTCCATTTCTCTCACTGTAGGTGATTGTTTGAAGACTCTACAACATTTATTATTTAGCCAACTGAGATGAAAATCATATCGAGTGGAACTCATTCGTACAGCTATGCACAGCCAAATTCTTTCCGTCCCCATAGCAGCATCCATGCTTGAATTGCGAACACAGAATGAACGTTCATAAGCAAATGGGAAGCTTAAAGGGGAAAGCAGACAAGGGAGAACTACTTGTGTATGTTAATATTCGCCCATATTTATCTATAATTGATAGCGGAAGTGAAGGAGCAATCAAAAACAGTGGTTGGGTGACAGGCAGATTAGCGCAATTATTTGGCGATAATGCCTCGCGTTGTCACGAAGAAATAATTACTTTCAAGATTATGTATTCAGAAAATAGCAATGGAAAAACATTTGTTTCGGTGGTGCATTCAGAGTGCGAAGTATTACTCATAAAACTACAGCTTACATCCATAATCTATGTGTAGAGTAAGGCATACTGGCTAAGGTGTATGCTATTTAAGCCCTTTTCATCATTGTCGTGATCCAGGTATAACTTTATTGGCTAAATCTCAAGTACACATCGTGCATGCCAGTAAATATGTGAAATGAAAAATATTGAACCACTGAAAAGTATCTTTGACGAATATTTCCTCTAGTTTACCCAAGCTTCATGTTGTATGTTGTTCCCTGCGTACTTCAAAGTTACTACTACTACTGCAGTTACCCTGCACTACTGGATCAATTATTATTTGAGTTGAAAAGTCTCATCCATACCGATCCTTATGGGCTATAATTTACAAGAGTTTCCATACCTCTGCGAATATTTGACTCTTCAAACATGGCCCTGTGGTTTTTCATTATATATCTAAATTCTGACTACTTCCATTGACCCAATTCGGGAGCTCCACAGCGTATTTCCCATGAAAGTGTAGAAATTTTCAGAATCTTCTCAAGCGCCAGGGAAATAATGGGAGACATTAATTTCTCCAGCCAACTAATACTCTGGTCTTTTTCCAGCAACTGGCACACTTCCAAGTGTTTCTCAATTCATTTGATTTTCTTTCATCATCTTATGTTTTCTAGCTATTTGCACATTTTAGCTAGTGAAATGAAGCAGCAGTTTTGCTGTAAGAAACTGTTTTTGTAAATGCTGCTGTGTACAACATCTGTCCAGTGAGACCCTGACTGACGTCATTTAAAGTCTCCATCAGCACGTTTGACATTATAGCGGTGACATTGTCTTCGGAACCCAATGCATGCTTCTGCTTAAGAGGCGAAGGCCTTAGCTGCCCATTTACTTAACGTGAATGAATGATTTCGTGAAAGTTAAGGAGGAAGTAGGTGGAGAGCAGGAGGAGAAGGTGGTAAACAGAAGTAATTTAGCCGAAAAAATAATGATGTAGTGAAAAACTCCACACTGCTGATTCTAGATTGTAGCGTGTCGTGAATCTATTAAAGTCTTTGAAATGAACAAGGTTCAAGTGAAGAAAAATACGAAGAAACAGTTGGTCCACACAGCCGATTTACTCTACTCCCTCCTGCTGTTCCCACTAGTAAGACAGATAGACAGACATAGACGGCTTAGCTTAACTTGTTAGCTACGGAAAGGCAAGATTGCTGCTGGATTTGATTGAACGTAGAAAACTCGCCCAAAAGACTCTTAAGTGTCTCGGTGAAAGCTGGGCAGGACTACGAACGGATTTCTTTATATTCTAATGCGGTACTTGTTCTTCCTCTTCCAAGACTTTTCGATGATGAGGAAAGGAAAGAAAACTTTTTCCCAACAACTTTCATCCGATGAGCAAAGCCAACAGCAACGTAAACACTTTTATATGTGTCACATCTTTTAATGAAACAGTTAAAGTGCCTATTCTGTCTGCCAAGCAATTCAGACCTGACTCCCTTCTCACACAAGGATACCTAAAAGTTCCAAAGGCTTTTGTCCTGATTAACCCAAACTAATTACCTACAGCTTTCCACATTCCTCTGCAGCTGTAATATTATCATTTCATTCCTTTGCACACTTGTTATTGATTCTTCTATCACAGATTGATTGCTTAAGTGAACAATGTACACAGTATAAAGAATCACTGCGAGTTCCAGTAAAAGAATGTGCTATTTCCAAGCTGAAGTAATATTTTTGTAGTAATACGAATAGCTACAGCTGCCCGTTTATGAAAGCTATGGCCATGGTCTGATGGAGCGGGGTTTCATGAATGTTCACACTGATTTAATCAGTCACCTTGAGAATTTCCGAGATGGCGGCTAACTATAAACAAGGCATATAAAAGCAATCTGTTACTTCCATAGCAGTTTTAGTGTTTTGAAAAAGGACATGAAAAAACAAAAAAGATTGGCATCTACAACTGCTTTTTACTGGGCCAGTAAAACCGCCTTCCTGTTGCTGTTTGTTCCCTTCTTGCAACTCATCAAGGACAGACTTTTATTTGTTCAAATTACAAAATGATAATGGAAATTGAAGACGTTGCCAGAGAGAGAAAAGGAAAAGGGACATATATGTATAGACAAAAGTCTACAGATGCTAAAAATTTTCCGAAGAGGTCCAGCGGGCGAGTTTCCTGGGGGACTTGACAGGAAGAGGATCTATACGGACTGGAGCGTGCTTTGGGGAATACAAGTTATATACGGTTGGAGAGCTGAAAACCACAACAACCACGGACTTTTTACAAACTTCAAACAAATTCAAGGAGTTGAGATCAAACAAAGCCTGAGTGCTTTCTTGTCTCTTGCGGATGGGCCAGCTTTAAGTTCCGTGCTTGTGACTCTCACAATCTACACAGGCAAAACAGAGGCGCCCACACACGATATAATAAAAGCTAAAAGTCCAAATTCACATAGGGTAGGGGTTAACGAAAACAGCCACGTCAAGTACTTTTTACTGATCTTTTCCTCAGCAATATCCTCCACAGCTATAACTTCCACTACTTACCCTCCTCATCCTTTCTCTTCAGCGCCTAATCCAAATGACCCTTGATGAAATAAACGTTGTACTACCTTTATTTGCACGCTTGCTTTATGAGTAGCATGTCCCATGAAATGCCTAACCCTTCATGTCTCTTACTCTTCTATGACTTTAGCGTGCTCTACTTTCTTGGCTCCGCTTAGCTTTCTCCAGAATATAATTTCAGATGTGGGAGACGGCACTCTCATCTGCTTCCATACCGCATTAAATGTAATTAGCCAGCTTTTTTAACTCATTGCCATATATCTTTAAGGTGAGAGGATGACGAAGAGGAATTGCAACGAAGAGCATTAAATGTGTGTTTCAGCATCCAACGCAGATTTTTAATTTCAATCCTTCGCTATTAGTTCAAAACATGAAACAAAAGCATGTAGAGTGACCGCATAGTTTATCCTCCACCAAACCGTAACCAGAAGTGTAGCGATTTTATTAAGGCACGTAATATAGTGACAGATGATACCACTCTTAGGAGCAAATCCCTAGAATCTAACTAATAATCTAGAGTGAGATCCTAGACGAGAAACCAATCATGTTTCAGACTGACAGTTCACATAGTGATGTCCCCAGAGACTTTGGGAAAGAGTAGCAGCAAGAGAATCGGAAAGACGTAGACAGCGAAGACAGTGCAGTGGTATGTTTTCAGCTTACAGTATGGCCTCCCTATAACTACTCTTTGCTAGCTCCTATTATACACTCCTTCCCAAATATACTATCTGCAGTTACTGTCACAATGAAATATAGAGGCAATGATACCATCGTCACCGAGGCGGATATCTTCCCAAGAAAATCCCGTGAAACTGACAGAACACACTACATCTTAATTTCTACTCTCTAGCGAAACCATCATCATGTTACGCGGAACCCACAAACGAACATTCAAGTGACAAATCGGGGCGGAAATGGCCGTCGTGAAATTTGCTCTGTGGTCACGTGCCACGTCAAACCTCCAAAATGGTCCTCATGGTGAAAGTCTAGGTTCCAGTGTTGAACTCGTCAAATCTCTGACACGTTTTGTCATGTTGTAGGTCATGCAAAGTAGCATCATACGTCTCGATGAAAGTATTTTATACTCCATCTACAAAGACAGTTTCCGTCTAGCTTGTAGAGCTTTCTTTCATAATAATGACATTAGTACCAAGCATTTGTGAGAACCATAGTAGATTTACACTAATTCTGCTACCCTGCCCGGCGCTATACGTGTTCGCAGTGTGCGTTGGCTGCATTAATTTAATATTTCATAGTTATTAAATAATTATATGATGCACATCATTGTGTCAGTCTTTTCTCCATTCCATTTACCCCTTCTGTCACCTAATGAGATTTTTTCATAACTTTTGCGTCCCATAG
>JAQFYD010001077.1:0-13687 GCA_034694225.1 Bourletiella hortensis
TCCCAGCTGACATCATCATTCGCCGCGATCAACCCCCTCGCTGATCGAGACAACCTATAGTAGTTTTATGAGCCTTGCGCCAGCGACCAGTCGGCTCCGCCTGGAAAAGAAACCCTATTGAACCAAAATGCGGTTTATTGATAAAGCATTCTGGATCCAAAACTGATTTGCTTTAAGTTACACTACAAAGCTAATGCTTCCTTACGTTGAAAGTACCGGGAATTCCCTTTTGCCAACCAAGTTGCTCTATTTCTTTCACGTATCTCTCCGACACAGTTCCATGTAGATCCACGCAGTGACAATCGCTAGCGCCGTAGTGGCATGTGATAGCTTTACGATAGGACTGCACAGATATATCCGTGCAATGAGCAACAATATTGTTTTTTGAGGAAAATTAAGTTGGCAAATTGTTACCTGTGTCCGATTTGCACCCGATCCGTGAATTAGTAATGGATGAAAGAAAATGCTGTCTCCCTTTTCCATTTGTACATGAACTCGCTGACGTCTATAATCATCGTATGCCAGGATCCCATGATACAATTTGTTCACGCCATTCTACAGGAATCGGATAACCAAAGCATTATGGCCGAGGATGGTGCAGCAAATTCAAGTTGTACGTTGGGGCGGAGTAATTAAAGTACCTGCCATGCAGGATAGTCGTGTTCTATCAGCGGTCCTCGATGAGAGCCAGGAACTACGACGAGACAACCGTTCTCCCTAGTGACCTTGTCAATTGCAGTCCAAGCACACACAATCCGATCAGCTGGTCGGATTGGAAAAAAGTTCAAGTCCTACACATGCGGACATGAGCTCGGCTTTGCAGCATACTTTAGGCAATTATTTGACGAACCTGATGAAGAGGATGTCTAGAGGTACCGGACCCGTTATCCGGGGGTTTGTTAACTACCTGTGTGTGGTAGGCCTTTATGTTTGGACCTGTGAAACAACTGACGACTTCCAGAGTCTGGAAACAGGTAGCAAAAATAAAATGAGAACCCGTTTCCCGATGGAATGAAGGGCTTCCGGCACTTTAAGTACACATACTTCTGGCAGAACAACATACTGGTACAACACTTGGTCCGACATTATGTCCTGTATTTTGTTGATCAGTCGCTCACCAAGGGCGCCAGCTTTTAACATGGAAATGTCTTTGACTATACTCATCCCCCTCGCGTCCACTTTTCCGTTACAAATATCCCGAAATCGTTGGCTATGTAATTCGCGAAAATACAAGAAAATGTCGAAATTCATGTGCTTTAAGGCTTAACGTAGATTGGCTAGGCGGCGGCTCTTGAAATGCCTGATTATAAAGTTTTCGCCAACCTGCATTTATCCAAGAGCTCGTGCGACACAAGATTCCGGATGACAATGTATCCGTTGAGCTCATAGAACTCCCGCTGATCCGGCGTCAGGCGTGGATTATTATCCAAAGTGAACCGGTATGTTTGCCCGTCGCTCTGTATTTTCCAAAGAGAAGTATTGGAAGTGTTCCTTAGTTCTAATGTGATTTTGAATAACGCCTTACATTTTCCGTTCCATTTTTACAATCGCCGTGGAACGTCGTCTGCGCAACAACTCCCGATGTCTCAATGGCACTCATTCGTGTCAGTGTTCTGCAAAAACAAAGTTGGAGCAAGTATTTTTTGTTTGCGCTTAAAATGGCAGTTGAGGTAGGTATGTGAGCTACTTCAGTCCAGAGTACGAAATGGTGATTGATGGAGAGCAAACCACAGCTTAGACGCGAAAATATTACTTATTCTTCGTTAACATTATTCAAGTATTGAATGGAATGCAATAATTTTTTGGAAATTTGGCTGACACCGTAAAATTTATGCTGTAATTTCAGTAATGCAGAGTCTTTTATGGGCCGTACCTCTGCTTACTCACATCATTCGTTTTCCTAAAATAACAGCAACCTTTTGACTACCAACGTCCCTCAGCTGGCAGCTAAGTTTTCAATTTTATTCAATGTTACTCGGAACAAAACATTATTGTTCAGATGTGAGCCAAAGAATACAATAATGACACGGTCTTGCATGCTGGACCTGTAAATTTTTGGATTTGGGATTGCTATGAGAATTAAATGTTTTTTCGGAACCGTAGTATACATCTACGAAGGGTAATTACAGCTGCTACACATGGTTTCTCTCCAATTATTTAATTAGAACCAGTAGTCAATGATACTGCATACATTTTAAAGGCAAGACAGGTACCCAGGATAAGTGTAACGTTTGAACCTTATGCTGATTGCCGGTCACCAGCGCGACAGCATGAAAACCTTTGTAGATTGACGACTAACACGGCGCTATATGCTCAATACTGGAGATTCCAGGTTTTTGGATGACGGGTGATGTCAACTTGTTAATCAAAGCCTCAAGAGGAGGATTACCGCCCAGACGCCTAATTTCTTGCTCGATGTCAGTGCGTATTTTCCCAAGTACTTCCCTCGTGTGTGCAAAAGAGCCAATTTTTTCCATCATAAGCACACAGTGACGCTTCAGTTTTACATCTGTCGTCCTCTGCTTCAAAATAGCAGATATTTGCCCGCTGTCAGCAGCATGGTTACTACGAATCGCGTGGATTATGGGGAACCCAAACTTGCCTTCCGTCAGGTCCTCACAGTAGCCTTTCTTCTCGGTGTACTACAACATATCAGTGGGGCTTGTTAGTTTTATGTCGCTTCATACAATTATTGTGAATGAAATGAGAACAGCGGCACTCTTGACTTGCTTCGTCTGACTGAAGATTTATGTAATCGTCCCTGATTTGGTAAAACTTGGCAATGAGGGAAATCAGGTTGGTCATGTCGCGTTGATCTTGACTAAATAGCTGCATCAAGTCCAAGCACAGCAACAAAATAGCTCCAGACTCTATACATTAAATTTCAGCCATTTGGCACTCATGTGAACGCCATATAAACTCTGGCTAGTCAGCAGCACAACAAAATCTATAAATGAACCTTAATTACTTCTGATTACTGCTTCGTTGTACTGCTCCTCGGTTGGACATTGAAATGTTTCCCTCCAGTGCAACTCCATTCCCTGACCTCTATGGGATTCCAGAATTAGGTGCAGAAATACATCCACTGCCTACAACAAAGACACGTACGTATACTGCAAGACTCAACAGTTCTCAACAGACACATGTCTCACTCATTATTCTCAGAGGACGAATAATAAATGGTTGCTGCTGTTACCTTTGGATGGTTTAAGGACTTTATAAGATTCAAGGCAATGAAGCAGGCATAATTTGCACAATTAATCGTGCGAGCAACTCCATAAATCAAGTGGGCAGCAGGTTGACCACGTCTCAGTTCACTTCCGTCCTCAACATCATCAATTCTATGTTAGACAGAGAGCAGCAATAATTGTTACTGTTCTTTGGCTATTTCTCCCTTTAAGCAAGATTTCTTCCGTTCATAAACATGGTGACTTACAGCAACGACGTGTTGTGAAGAAGGTCCACAATTTCCATGATTTTATCCAGAGTTTCCCCGGAAACATTGAGCCAGTGATTGAGCGCCATGGCGAATTTGCGACGGAAATTGTTTCCTGGAATTGAAGTCAAGTATGTAAGCGGTCTTAAGAGCGTGGATTCATCCGAAAATGCACTGTGATTCATCCTGCTCTCGCTACTTGTGTCTCCTAATGGAATACGGAGTGCGTCCATTGATACGCAAGTGTTTGTGCGCAAAGTGTGTAATCAATGAGCTCAGAATTTGCTGAATCTTATAAATCTGCCTATTGAGACCGTAAGTATCGGTTCATCTAGAATTCTTTTGACAATCGCATGCTTTAAGGAGAGTGAATGTTTACAGAAGCGCTCCAGTGGTTGCGTGAATACGACTGTGCAAAATACCCCAACTAGTATTATTACCCATTTTTTGGGCACTTTTGTCAACTTACGACGGATTTTGGATGTCTTATTGTTGTACTGTATAGGGAAATAGTTTTGCGCGAATGTATCTCGTTTTTTTGATTTTTGCCAACGTGTTGAACACTAAAAACTCGATAAAACGTAGCCTCATATCCAGCAGAAACTTCAATGAAATTTCTTCTTTGTGGTTTAGCGTAACATTGGCAACACAAACAGTTTCTTTTATTCTGTTAGCATTACAGCATTCTTTTTGGATTCGCGTAGCTAGTATTTTGTTCAGATGTTAAACTCATTAAGCTATTAGCTACTACAGTATCATAAACGCTTATGGCAACTAGAGTTTGGCCAGTAGGCGTCGGCTGACGTCCCTCCACCAGGTGGGCCGGCCGTCCGGACACTCTAACACGGCTGACCGTAGATTCTTGTATACTTCTCCATCCGAACACCCAAGGCAAGAATTCAGGATGAAGTCTGGTGGAGCGATAGCATCAACTAAAGCAACGGCATCTCGTTTAAGGGCTGCACAAAGATCCAAAATTCTTTCCCGAATCAGGCTGGATGGAAGAGGGCCAGTTGCGTAACCTCCTTGGTATAAGATGCCCAAGTGCTTCTCAAGACTGCACAGTCCAAACAAAAGCAAAAGTTTGCTCAATGCAGCCGCGATTTCAGGTTTCAAGTCCGGCTTGTTGCAAAAAATGGCAAACTGCTCAATGACATAATGTTCAACATAAGCCAAAGAGAGCGTCCGGGCAAAGAAAACTTGTGAATTATTTCTTGCAGTGAAAGGGTCCTTTCCCCCTTGAAGTTCCGACTGATATTTTTTCGACGTCGACCGCAGCAGCCAACAAAGGAGCCACTTGTAAGCGTCAAGAACAGCTTGGGGGCCCATCAACTCTTGCAAATTTGTTGGACGGAATTTCTTTGCAGTTACATTTTCAGTTTTCTGTAGGAACGTAATGGAGCCTAGTGTAGTGTGAGTGTTTTCTCTCTTTTTAGGATCGACCCAAATGCTCAACAGCCAGTTACTTGCTTGTTGAAGCAACACGTTGTTGTCTCCTTCATAAGTACAGTTAGCATCATTGTCATCCCTGAGATGTCCAATACCGGCTGCGCAAAGGTAGCCATGACCACCACAAGCTTCGCGACATTCTTGGATAGCATCACGAGCCAACCACCCAGCCAGAGCTTTGCCAGAACATGACAAAGCATGGATTTCAGCACCAGCCATGGCCAAGTCCGATTTATTAGCACTAGAAACACACTGGTTGATGATAAACTGAACATAATCTCGGTACAGATTGTCACCAAAGACTTTCATGGCGTAGAAGGCAGCCAAATAAGGGAACAATCTCCATTGCTGCATTTGATACTCAATGACCGGAAGTTCCTCTTCTTCATCAGTGCCAAATTGTATTCTCACGGCTGAATAACGGACAGCAATGGGCACAACCTTGGCCAAATTTGCAACGCATATGGATATAATGCCAATCCTTCCCGCGGATAAACTGCCGAGTGATGCAGCTGTAATAGATTGATTTAGTGCATTTGATTCAATCCCTTTTGCCCTGCGAGTCACTTACTGAACCGCTTGTTGGGGTCTTTGTACGCCGTGACATACTTCCCATCCAGTGTCACCTCTCCGGTTCTATTCAAAAGGCAGCTTCGGGGAATCTCATAGTTATCAAAGAGCATGTACCTACAGCAGGAAGGCGTAATGAGACACTATGGCAACATGGGGGATGAATTATTTTAAAATTTTCCGGCAGTTCTTACCCGATATCTAATCCATGCAGTCCTAACTTAGCTCCCATATCCCCAATTGTGATACCCGGATACGGTACCATTGTTTTTGTATCGCGGATAGGCACAACGAAAGTGTGCGGTCCGTGACAATGTCCATCAGGTGTGTACAGCTGAGCGAACAGAATTGCATGCGTTGCGGTTTGCGCTAACATAATCCATGGAAATAAATGCTTGATTAATGTTACTCACAATTTCTCATTTGCTTTCATTAAAACTGGTTAAACGTTTTTGTGCGCAACTTTTGTAACTTTACCGAGGTTCGTGGACCAGCACTTGGCTGCTTCGAAATCGGGAGTATGCAAAAGATAGCTTTGACTATTCGGGTCATACGTCGCCCTCGTCCGCATTCCACGAGTATTGCTTCCATGGCTTATTTCGGTCAAAGCAAAGCATCCCAACAGCTGATTAGAAACAGTTGATAGTCACGTCTTTAACGTTGCATGCTGAATGGTTTATTTGTACATTTACCTCCACATTGCCAGCCTTCTCTATAAACTCATAATGCTGGCTCGTGCCCAACCCTCGAACGGCGTTTATGAAAAAGTCCGCCAAAAGAATCTTCTTTGCCAACACAGACCAATCGTACTGACCCAAGGCGAGGGTTAATGCGCTATTCTGTTAACACGCATAATCACGTTGTGGTAACAGCTACAAAGAATACAGAACATCTGATTGCCTTGCACTTCTAACCAGCCTCGGGTCTTCCATAAGTTCATCTTCAGACAAGAAGTTGTACTCCAGCACTCTCAGCACTCGTTGATTACACAGCCGACGCTTTTCATCCAAATTTAATTCAACGTGTGAGTGGGCAAATAATGGATCCTTTTCCAAAGTTTTCCATATTCTATGCTGAAAACCAAGAACATGGCAAGTAAATAACTAACACAAAGGTCATTAGAGCTTGAAGCCTACACTCCGTAGAGAAAGAATTACCTTAAATCTCAAAATCTTTTCGTCCTCAATGGTAGTACGCATTGCTTTCCAGTCAAAGGACGAGTTCGTGCGATACAGATCCAAGGGACCCGGCGGGAAGTCGGCATTCAGCTCGCCCGCAACATCATCAGCAATTTCCTCTTTTGGCTGTCCAGCGCCTGAAACATTCAAGGTACTATACCCGGGCATGTTGCACTACCTAGAGAATTGTTAAAAAAATGTATGATTGCTCTTTTCCAAATGACAGCTGACATACATTGGTTGAAGGGATTGCCAATATTTTTTATTTTGTCTGTAATTTTCCAGCGTAACACGGGTAGCGCAAGTGCTTGCTTGATGACAGTATTGTAGTGAATCATTTTGCTCATTTTAGTCTATTGTTCAGACGTTAAACTTGTACCCAACGAACCTATTGGGGTCCAGCGATTTCAATTGAATGAGCCATAAAAGTTACAATCACGAGCTGAAGTAACAGACGCCCGTGCCTAAGCTAAATAGCGACGGGAATTTGCCAAAGAATCATGCCAAATTTCTTACTTGATAGAGCTTTAGTTTGCATTTAAAGTGTGTCAAAAGCTGATTTTAGAAATGTTGGGAAAACTTCTGCAGATGCTAGCTATAATTGTGGCCGGCATAGCATACTTCCGTGTTCAAGTCGAGTACGGAGAGACTGTGAAGAGCAAAACCGGGTCGCTACGAGGAATTATTCGGACTTCTAGGGACGGAAGGAAATACCAGAGTTGGCTTGGTGTCCCCTACGCCATACCACCAGTAGAAGATCTGAGATTTTCCGTAAGTAGTTCGAATTGTACCACCAAAAATTTCGTCTTCAGTACAAAACTGAGTTTTGAAAGGCTTTTAAAAGGCCTAATGTCATAGCAGGACCCGCAACCGGGGCTTCCATGGGAGGGCATTCGCGACGGCAGTAGTTACGGACCATGGTGTCCACAAACGTCGATATTCACCGGCTCTCCCGTCGGTCAAGAGGTTCAACATTCTTTTCCCACTGCACTGTCTGACCAGTTTCAATAAAAAATTCCTAATAATCCGTGTTCAATCACGTTGGCTTGTTTTCTGACAGGACTGTCTCTACTTGAACATTAATACCCCAAAGGTAAACAACATGTCGTTCTTATAACACAAACGTGTTGTCAGGAAGACTGAGTTTTCATTTTGCTCGGTTCGCTTGTAGCTGGGTGTAAAATCCGTGAAGGACCAAAAACCGCTGCCGGTGATTGTTTACATGCATGGAGGTGCTTACATTCTTGGAAGTTCAGACCAGCGTCGTCCTAGTTACTTTATGGATGAAGATGTCGTCTTTGTGTCCATAAGCTATAGACTAGGAATTTTTGGTGAGCTGCACAGTCACGGAAGCCGTAGTTGGCCGTGTTATTTTATTGGGAGTAATGCAGAGGTTTTCATCAGGATTCTTAACAACCGGCGATGATGGAGTGGTGCGCGGGAATATGGGTTTGAAGGATCAAACGGCAGCGTTGAAGTGGATTCGAGAGAACATAGAATACTTTGGTGGCGATCCAAATCGCGTCACCATATTTGGCAGCTCTGCCGGGTGGGTAAAAGGGTGCACTGGCATTCCAGATTGAGCTTTTACGACGCCATCCAAATTGTGACATGAATTTTTGATTTTCAGCGGCGCCAGCGTTCATCATCAGACACTATCAAGACTTAGCAAAGGTCTGTTTCAGCGTGCTGTCTCTCAAAGTGGAGCAGCATCGAATCAGTGGGGATGGATTCCCTTGGAGCAATCGCTCCACAATCTGAAGGCCATTGCTGGAGAGGTGAACTGTTCAAAGGAAGATAACGACGCTCTTGTGAAGTGCTTAAAGTCTAAAGACTCACTGGAGTTGGTCGCAGTGGAGGAGAAGCTGTTCAATGTGTGTGGTGGAGCCTCATTTCAACAAACAGTTGGCCTTAATGCTTCGATAATATATGTGAATTGGTAATTATTTTCTGGATCGCCTTCCAGAGTAAGCTTTCACTGTTCAACCCACATCTGGGCGGTCTTGGTTTTGTACCCACAGTGGAGGCAGTTGATGACGACAAGTCATTCATTACTGAACATCCCCTGGAAATAGTTGCCAAGGGCAAAGCACATGGCGTGCCTCATTTGATGGGTCACACATCTGGCGAAGCAATTCTCTCGACCATAGGTAGAAACTACAAAAATATTCCCTGGAGTCTAGTTCAAGTTGAACTCATCCCTTATAAAGACTTAACTATCCCAGATTTCCGTCACGATACCAAAAATCTGGAAAAATTTGAAAGAGAGTGGGAATCCCGGACACGTCAGTTGTTCCAACTCAGAGCAGATGCGCCGACAGAAACAGTTCGGAAAATGTTTGAGTTTTACATGCCCTCCTCTCTACAAGCTAAATTGTCTTTTGAAGAGAGAATAGAAAACTACACGAACCTGCTGAGCGATGCTTTATTTAACTTTGATATTCGCGAAACGGCGAATCTTCAACGACAGTTCTCTCCTGTTTATTATTATTTCTATACGAAGCGCTATGGACCCAGTCTCATGTCCGCTGCGTTTTATGACGTTAACAAAAGTATGCCGAAACCCTTAGCGATAGCCATATCTGTGGGCAAGTTTCTAATTCGAGTAGCGCTCGGGTGGCCCTTACCAAACTACGGTAGTAACTGATTTTTGATTTTTTAATCATTACTGCAGTTGAAATTGCATTAGCATTCAGTTCTAGCGTGAGATTTTAGGTGTGGACCACGCTGAGGATAGGTTCTTGTATTTTCCATTTCCGTTGGCGGACTGGAAGGGTGAGCATTACGAGCTGTCAAAGGACCATGTACGGATGATTGTGGATTTCGCGAAGGATGAGTAAGTATCGCATTCAAATTCATTTTTTAACGAAAAGCTCTCAAAGGTTGATGTGATCTTTTACAGCCAAAACGTCACCGTTCGAGGAACAAAGCTGGAACCACTGGCGAAGTCAGGCCCGTTAAAACTGTTTGAAATTAATGATCAGACGCGGATGGTTCATGAACCATTGGAAGAACGAATGAACTTCCTAAATTCTTTAAACATTCGCGGGATCAAGAGCACGATAAAATAAATCCTGATTTCCTGTAGTCTCATATCAAGTGGGAAATAAAATGTTCAGAAGACAAAGCTTATAACGTCATCAGTTTCTGAACAATGCAAACAACGATTGGAAAATTCACTGTGGAAAGTTCCCGAGTATCCAGCATTGATCAACAAATCATGCCAGTCACTACCATCGTACTGCTGCTCATCTGTATAAAATTAGTCGAAGGTACGACCTGATAATTGTTGAAGCAACTGGCTACACTGGGCAATGGGTAGTGGAAAAGTGCGCTAATTTGCAAAAATCTAATTCGGGTATCAAACAATTTACGTGGACGGTTGCCGGTCGCAGTAAGCGGAAACCTGATGAAGCTCTGCGCAAAGCTTCCGAAATCGCCGGTAGGATTTTTTTGAAAATGTGCCCTTTGAACCACAATTTCTGACCATGTGTTGCTCCCCGTTTAGGTGCCGATGCTATCAACAAGGACAGGATTTTGGCCGACGTGGGCGACTATGCCTCACTGCGCCAAATGGCAGCGCAGGGATCCGTCATTGCATTGTCAACTGTGTTGGTCCGTACGAATTTTACGGAGAAGCCGTGATTGGAGCTTGTTTAGCCGAAGGGGTGAGCCATGTGGACATCAGCGGAGAACTGCAGTTCTTGGAGAGGATGCAGATTTTGCATCACAAAGAAGCTGAGGACAAAGGCGTGTACATAGTTGGGGCCTGTGGCTTTGACAGCATCCCTGCCGACTTGGGAGTTGTTTACCTTCAGCAAAAATTTCAAGTTTTTATTATGGCTACTAGTATGAGCACAATTTTTTAAATGCCCTATGATTTCGCGCAAGTTAATTAAGACTCACTGCTGCAATTGCGCAGGTGAAATTAACTGCATCAAATGCTACGTCATTGCTGACTTTCACGACAAGGTAATTTTTACTGCTTTTTGTGCATTTGTATGCTCTTTTGTAGGTTACTGGGGATCTGGGAAAACCCCGGGTTACAAAGCTGCTGCAGCTGCGATGGTCCAGGCGGCTTTGAGTATTGCCCATGAGAAGGACAAGATGCCCTCGATGTACGTAAATATAATACTCTTCATATTCGCCCTTTTACTCGGGGGCTAATTCTGATTTCTGTCGTGCAGCGGGGGCGTGTACTCACCTGGGGCTGCTTTTGCCCAAACAACCATAATTGATCGTCTATGTCACCAGAGGTCTCCTCTTCCACATTGAGGAATGTAACTGTCGAATCGCATTAGCACGAGGTTAGCCTAGACTAACGGTTCCGTCTGTTGTTTTCCACTTCATGATAGACAGTCAAATAGTTGTTTAGGTTGAAATAAATTTGAAAAACATCGAAATAATTTGAATGATTTTATATGGAAACGACTTGAGTTTCCTGCTGTTGACACTTAACTCCTGCTGTACTTACTGTGGCATAAAACTTTCAGTCTAAATAGGTTTATGCAGTCGCCATGGCTATTGGCGCTCGAGTGAAACAAGAAATCTATGCACTGAAAGTCATCATCATCAACCCCGTCCTTTTTATCATCACAACCTTCGACAGCAACATCTTCTTCGAGTTGGATTTTCAATGAATGTGAAGTCTCTGGTTGCAGAAAATACGCTGTCCGTAGCTTGCTCACAGTGAGCTTTCCACTGTTAATAGCGGACGAGGCTACGCCAATTTTGAGCAGCAAACAACTTCTCGCCTTTCTTCGCATCTCTGGTTTCTCCATTAAACTTATTTGTCCCAGAGCTGATGCGGTAACAATAGCAGCAGTTCACAGAACCCTCGGCCATTAATTAGAATTGCTATAAACATTCCCCTTGCTGAACCTAGCTTTCAGTATGAACAAAAGCATTCCAAGTTCTCCAACAATGCTGTAACTTGAAAGTCGACAGTTCCACCCTTACAGACGGTTCACAGCATCATAGCGAAGAGTACATGGGAAACTCAATATTGCAACCATTGCCCCCTATAACCCTGTAATAAGGTGGGATAAGTTGATAAGTAGCTATTTGTGTCCATCACATTGATCCAGTTGACTAGAAGCATCCTGAATCTATTCTGCTTTTGCTTTCCTGTCAGATCTATATCCATGTCTTATTTAGTTGCGTTACTAAATTGGCGTGTCTGTTCATTTGTGCTGTGATAATGGTGGACCGCTGATAATTTTGAAGGTAGCCAACATTCATTGAATTTGTCCATTTAGTGAGTATATTTAACTGCTTCCCACATCCCTTTAGACTGTTACGCAACAGTCTAAAATTCCTTTCCCTATTCAATTCCTACTCGCCCCTCACTCCCACACCATTCAGCGCAACGGAAAACTGTAACGGAAATCTCAGACCAAGTTGTTCCTCACCAATTCTCTTCACTTGTGCCTGAGGACGGCTGATGGCCGAAACTGTTGCACGTTTTTTCCTTTTTCCTTTGTGAAAATCTGCCATTTCTACGTGTGGATAAATATTAATTGTCCTTTTAAGGATTTTAATATTGATTCTATAATTTCATCTAAATTATTGTGAGCTGTAAACTCCCATCTTCGGTGTCTGTATTTACCTGCTTCCCAGCAGAAGGCTCCGGATGGGTCATGATTGATTAGAACTTTTTGAGAACAACTTGAAAGGCTTGACTATGGACAGCGTAGTCGATGTGCATGATTGAGACTCTAAAATTCTGCTACTTTTTCAGGACCAATGCATTGGTCCATTTGCAACTCCAAACTTCACCATTGCAATGGTGAAGTTTTTCCTTTTAATCCGATGGCCAGCCTTCTTAGTTGCACTTTTAAACTTTATTTAAACACTTGATTGCCCAACCGGTGATTGAGAAGTCTGACTGGTAAGTCTGATGTGGAAATGTCATCTTTGATGCAGTCGGCACATGTCGGATGTAAGCGATAAAGTGATTTTCATAATAATTACGGGTGATCTTTGGCAATTATTTTAGATCCTGTGAGGCCAGCAAGTAGTCTGTATGCGTGAGCAAGTGCAACCCTTTGAACTGTGTTCACTTCCGATAAATGAAAGGTAGGATAGTAGCCATTGCATTGACGATGATGGCCTGCACTGGTAGGGCGCCCTATCTTGAGCTGACGGCTGGAGCCATTTATCTGGCCGACTGAATTGGCACGAAACAAAATGGAATCGTTTATACTTTGCAATAATATAAAATAAGCCGTTCATATGTACACGTATATATACTTTGACCTAAATTTCAAGGTCATCCTTATGGATTCCTAATGAAATGGCCAGTTAACCATAACCAACACGGTTTGGAATTACATGAGTTATGAAAGTGTAACGATACAGAATTTCCGACACCAAGGGACCTTTCGATAGAAGCAGATAGCTGATATGAAGGACCCTTTATTCGTTCGTTCGCTATTGCGTGGGAACAGTCGATGAAGTAACAAGTAGAAACTCATTTAGAATTTTGAGTGCAGGAACCTGACTGATATAGGGAGTAACAAGGAACAGTAGGATCTTTCGAACACACTTTTAGTTGAATTGGCAGTCGATGCGTTCACATTGCGTACATATACTGCTTGTGTGGTATTGTAAAAGTATAGTCAGCTACTAATTATTATTGTCTCCGCGGGGTGTACAGCTCAACTTGGCGTCCACGACCGTGAGGGAGTTTGGAGTTTATTTTGTAAGATCGTCAGCATGATAATTTAATATGGAAATTCGTACGGTATAAGTTCTGTTGTTAAGCAAATCATTATTTTAATTGAGAACGTTACGAATTACGTGAGTTATGAAAGTGTAATAAAGTATTTATAATTTCCCAAATCGAGGGACCTTCCCATGGGAGCAGTTAGTTGTAATGAGGTACTCTGTATTCGCTTGTTTGCTATTGCATGCGAACAGTTGATGAAGTAACATGTAGAAACTCGTTTATATTTTGAGGACAGGAACCTGACCGATATACAGTGGTGGAACAAATTATTCGCACCCCTGTCATGTTTCAACTTCGACGTACCCCAGCTCATGCTGCATGCAA
>JAQFYD010001078.1:0-13680 GCA_034694225.1 Bourletiella hortensis
TAAAGTTGCTAAGGCCTAAGGAATATGTATTAGTTAATCTTCTTATATTAGTTTGTATCTTCTTTGCTAACAAAAAACTATTATTCAATAAGAAAAAATTTAGCTTGTATTCTATGGTCTTTGATTGGGAATTTAAAATCTTTTTTTTTGAAAATTTATTTGAATTTATATAAAAATAAAATTTTACTACAGTAAATTCTCCCAAACTCGGACAAAAAATTTTTAAAAATCTGAAACCACCTCCCAATTCGAAAATTTCTATATATGAGAGGTATATTATAGTTCCCTAGAAAATCAAACAAAAAAATAAAGAAAAGTCATTTAATATTAATAAAGTATTTTTAAGTGATTTCTTTCAAGTTTCATTCATAAATTTTACACTTGGTGTCATTTGAGGACGAATATCTCCCATTGATTTTTTGAGAAAATGTCTTAAGTGCTTTAAATTTTCATGTTTTATCATCTTTATCTTAATATATTATATTCTTGTTTTTATTTTAATTTGTATTATTATCTTTATCTTTATAACTTACATTCTTATTTTTTAATTTCTTTGTATTTATTTGAGACGGAATAATTTTTATATAATTAAATTGTTTTGGATTATATAAATAGGGCTCAAACAAAAAGCCAGAAAAAATTGACAGATGAGGACCTAAAAAAGACAGATCTGTCAAACGTCATTATGAATAAAATCTGAAACCTGTTATCATGCAGTAAAAATGGGGTCTTTATAAACAATCACTGTTGTAAATCTGGCAAAAAATGTGAAACGAAGACAGAAATCTGTCTTTTTTAAAGGATTATAAATTATTTCTGTTTATTAAAAAGATAAAAATAATCTACTATTTTTATCAAAAACTGAGCAGGTTTCACCTGTCACGATTTTGAGCCCTATATATAAATTTGAAAATGTGAGGAGGGAATTTCATTATAATAAATGTGTAATTGCGTGAAAATGAATAAATAAAAATAGTAAATAAATTATTAGAAAGTACAGGAAACATATAGATAATCAACCTTAAGGGGTTTTTTTAAAAAGCAATTATATCATTATGATTTATAATGATTTTAAAATTTGTTATTTTCAGTGTTTCCGATTTATAGAGGTATTCCGAGTTTGAGAGGATTTGCTGTATTAAATTTTCAAGAAAAATCAATTGATAATAAATTCAAGATAAAAATAATTACAAGAAGTTTGGTAACTTGATTTAGTAAAAAAAATTTTAGAAAAAATACCAATTCAAACATCTCTGTGTACTAAACAGACCAAGTTTCAAATAAACTTTACATTTAATAATTACTAAAAAAGCCTTATTCTAAAAAACAATATGTATTTGGTAAATTTAAGCTAATTTTAAAATAATATTTATAATTATCAACAATGCTATTTTCACACATAATTTTATCGAAATTTAATGGAGAATCTTTTTTTTCCTTTTTAATGAATTAAATGGGTCGTTTAGGGCCAAAATTCTATAAGGTATACGTGAGCAGCTTTTAAAAGCCAATCACTTTAGACCTATAATTCGTTTCAATCGATCTATAGAAGCGTAATGTTCTTCAAAATTTCCAGTGGCAAGTTTCAACGTATGTATTTTTTTGAGAAACAATGATGTCGAACGTCGTGTGGTAACCGTTTTGAGTTTCTTCAATAAGGTCAAATTTAACAGGCGATCATATTTATCAACATTTTTTGTATCATGAAGATTATCTTGAGGATTCAAACCATCAAAAAATGGACTCAATTCTTCTAGATTTGAATGCAAATCATTATCGAATCTTGTCTCGATTCCGTAAAACGATAAGTTTCTTATTTTGGTAGCTTGTATAGGTTTATCTCTATCAGGAGAAATATAAAAATCATGATAACTTAACTCTAATAAATTATGAAAGTTTTTATATATTACATGTATTATCATATTGCCTACAACATCGTAAAGACGGATGATTTTCAAATTATGCACTTTGTTACATCAAAAAAATGTTGAGCAAACTTTGTAGAATAAATAAGAAATTCAGCTAAGTTATTAAATTGACTAACTCTCAAATTATTGATTTTTTCTGATTGTCCATAGAAATTATCAATATTCCAAACCATGATATCTAGTGTTTCTACTTGTCTGTTACCTAGGATATAATCAACAAATGAAAAATTGATATGATCTCCTCTTATTTTAAGTATTTTTATTGGTTAAGGTAATTTTTCGAAGTAAGCATAAGATTCTATACTGAACCCCAATACATTTCCAACTTTAAAATCTAATCTACAAAAATCATATAAATCATTAAGCTTTATCTTGCTAAAGTCTAGCGTAACTCTATTTAAAACAATATTTGAATTAAAGTAAATCAAATCAGTAAAACTTGTTTTTTCACCATTGAAGTGTTCTATTTCAACGCATTTTAATCCTTTTTGTTCGCATTCGATTTCTTTATGAACTAGAGAAAAAGATTTAACTATTGATTCTAGACAGTGTATTGAATTGAGTATGAGTTTAAGCTTTACGCAGTATTTGTAAATAAGCTTACAATCGAAATAATTGTTTTTATATTTTGAATTACACCTTATTTTCTTTATGTATTTCCCATATTTTTTATATAATTCTTCAGGTAAGTTTTGAGTTATTACAGCCCATAAAATAAAAGAGATGATCTTGTGAAAAACTCTATTAAATTTATTTAAGTTTTTCAATTTGTTTGAAGGGATCGTTTTTATTATTTTGTATAATATTTCATCTGGCATTTCATCCATTTTTAATATTTAAACAATTTTACGTAATCGATATTCTCTGAGGAAATTTGGTTTGAATGCTTTATATATTTCGACGCAATTATGACGATTGTCGAAATTCAATAAATTCAAAAAAGTATCAATAATTAATAAACAATTAAATAAATTTAATATTCTATATTTATTAAGATATTTAATGAAATAGGAACTTTATAAATAACGCATTTCACCCATTTTCGGCGCAAAAAATGTACACGCGATCTGAACAGGAAACGCGTGACTTTTTCATTTAACTCGTTTTCTGCGCAAAATTTTGAATCGATTTACAATTTAGTTAGCGTTGAAACATGTTTTGGTTGAGAATGAAATCAAGATTTTTGAATATTTTTAGTTTTTGAAAATACATACTTTAAGCATGAAAAGAAAAAATAGCATCATTTGATACTATTTTAACACTGTTATCAGTTTAATTGACTGTTTTTTAGAATATAGTTTTTTATTATCAGGTACATATTTTAAAAATGCACATACGATCTGCACAGAAAACTTGTCGATTTTAAAGTGTAAAAATGGGTAAAATAGGGTAGTTTGATCGATTTATTTTTATTATTAATCATAATGATGTCTAATTACTTTCAAATTAATATAGCCTTACAATATTCATATTTTTATTCAAATTAATTATCTTTAAATAAGATTGATTGTATTACAATATAAATGTGTCCATAGGAGATTTCAAACCTTTCTGTACGACTTGTATAACCGATTGTACAAGATGTCATGTTTATTGAAATCTAAATTCTATACAATTTTTAATTGCTGTTAGTCCTTATTTAATTGGCTTTTGTCCTTTTTTAATTGATGTTCGTCTTGACACCCACATTTTTCGTCCTAACTCAAATTAATTTCGTCTTTTTTATTTCTAAATTCGTCCTTTTTAAAATTTAATAAAAAATTCATTTTATTTAATATTACGAAATAACAAAGATGTATATTTGATTTGTATTTTGATACAAACGATATAAAACATCTTTTTCAAGCTTTCTAAATCTAGTTAGTTTATTTTTAATAGGCTATAATATTGGAAATTGCTTTACTTTTATGGCTATTGATAAATTAAATGGTTAAATAATTTAATTGTTAAAGCTGCATTTTTATTTTCTTTTTAATGTAAATATGTTTTTATTTTTTAGTAAAAATTCTTAAAATTTTTACAAGTATATTATGTCAGCTATAAAGTCACAAGCAAGTTATTTATTGTTTATGATAATACTATTCAGATCACCTATTGTAATAGTTAAAACTATAAATTATGAGAAGCTTACCCTTTTTTATTTTCAAAATTTATGTTTTTCAAACTTGTATTCGTTTATTTTAAGATGCAATTTTGTACATCTTGAGTTGTATTTCTAAATACATATAAGCAAGTTCAAACTTCAAATGAATTTTTTGTTATTAAAAAACAAGTCTTAAAAACTCTAATATGAAATTTTTAATTTTTTGTTTGATTTAACCAGTTTTATATGCAATTATTTATTTCGTCCTTTTATTTTACTAAAATAGACGAAAGTGATTTAATAAAAAGACAAAAGCCAAATAAAAAAACGAAAATCAATTAAAACATGACGAACAGCAACTAAAAATGGTATAAAATAAGATAAATTTTTTTAACAAAAAAATAGAATAAAGAGGTTATAAAAAAGCAAAAAATCGTAATAAAATATAATAATTAATAGCCCTCTGTGCTTCGCCATAGAGGCACATTTTTGAAAAATGCTCTCGTACAGAAAGCATTAATAAATAATCAATAAAAAAGCCTTCTAATTGTTTTTCGTATAGTTACTTCAAGCATTAAAATTATTGATAATTTCTTTAACGATGATTAGATATTATTGATTTTAGTCTAAAAAATAAACATTTGTGATTGTGTAAATTCATATTCATTTGAAAAATCCAATTAAAGAGAATCTTAGCAAAATTGATTTAAATTGTATTTATAACGGAAATCTGTTTGGATTTGAAAATATGTGAATACTAAATGCAAATTTTCTGATAAAAATTTGGTAAAATCTTTTAAATTGGTAAACTACAGATCTTTTTATAAAATATGATAACATTGTTATAAATCAATTAAAAATTATCTAAAATCAATTTATACTTAGTACTCTAATATATACCATAGTTTAATAATGTTTCTAACAATAGTTAAAAAATTTAACTTTCAAGTTTATTCAAAAATTCAATTAAAAAAGCAATCAGTATTTGGTAGATTAAAACTGATTTTAAAATAGTGTTTGAAATATTTCCTAATTCGGTTTTCCTTCATACTTTTATCAAAATCAAATTGCTCATAGAGTTTTCTTTTCATCATATTAAATTTGGTATTTAGATCCAAGATTTCATCAGTTATAATTTCGGTAGTTTTTAAAACCAAACACTTTAATCCTTCTATATTCTTTAATTTATCAATAGACCTAGAATATTCTTTGTATTTGCCACCAGTAACTATTAGAGTATGAATTTTTTGTATGTTTATATGCTCTAAGCGTAGAACAGTTAAACTTCTAAGTTTGATCAATAAAGAAAATTCTATTAACCCAAAAAAATTATTAAATTCAGTGGAGTGTGCAGCTCTAACATCATGTTCTAATTTAGGATGATACAATGGATTCAACACTTCTAAGTTTTTATGTATTCCATGATCGAAAGATTTTCTAATTCCTACAAAAAATAGTCTTTTTATTTTGTTAGCATTCACAGGACCGGGTTTTTTAGGGGATATATAAGAATTCATATAAGTTAATTCTGATAAATTAGGAAAATTCTTGTAAACCAAGTGTATAAGATATTCATCCGCAACATCAACAAGGTAAATACTTCTTATGCTCAATGCTTCAACAGCTGTATCCAAAAAATGTGCAGCAAATACTCTAGAACTAATTGTAACTCCATTCAAATTCGCAAACAAGTTAGCTTTTAAATTATTGTATTTATGTGATTGTTCATAAGAATAGTTGTTATCGGATAAACTAACACTAAGGATTTTAATATGTTTGTTAGCTAGCATGTACTCAACGATTGAATCATTTATGTATTGTCCTTCAATTATAAGAGTTTTGCTAGGTTTAGGAGAATTTTCAGAATATATATAATCTTCTGCGCTCAAAAAAAACATTCCTTTAACCCTGAAATTTAAAAGACTAAATCTTGATCCATGATTATGTTCCGTAAGTTTACAGAAGTGCAATATAAGTTTTATACGGATATTCGGATTAAAATAAATAAGATCCACAAGAGTTCTTATTTCTCCGATAAAGTGTTCTTTGTAAATGCATTTTATGTCTTTGTACTCACAATAAACATCTTTGTGTACTAATGAAAGAGATTCAATAACTTCATGAACACTTCTAAATTTTGAAAATTCAATAAGTCTAAGATTTTTGCAGTATTCATCAATGAGCTTGCAACTTAATCCGCCATTTTCTATTTTATGTTTGTATGTTAATCTTCTATTTTCTATTATACGGCTGCATCTTATGACTTTTATATATCTTCCATATTTTTGATACAAGTTTTTAGGTAAATTTTTTTCTATTTTCTTCCATATAATTGAAGAAATCACAACATGTACAACTCTATTGGTCTTGTTTAGTGTTTTTAATTTTCTAGTTGGAATTCTATTAAATACTTTATGCAATAACTCATATGGTAATTCATTCATTTTAACAGTGTATCAAATTTTTTAAAAATTTGATTTGATTTCAGTGGATTTTAAATCATTTTGCAGATCATACATGATACTGTGGAATATTATATTAAAAATTCTGTATTTATTGCCAACATTTAATTCAATCTAAAAATGAACTTATTATCAAGGTGGGTCATTACGAGATAACATTAAATACGATATAATGCTCTCAGTGATATTCCGGCACAAATTAAAGGTCGTATTGAACTTAAAAATCTAGCTCAAAGTATAAGTTAAATAGCAAAAAATAAATATGTGTATAAATTAATTTTAAAAATCAATATATATACAAAAATTTTTAAGATAGTTTTTGTTGTTACTTAATCTATAAACTGAATTTGTAAAATTTTGACTTCTGCATCAATTTCAAATTTCGGCTTTAGCGTCGGACTTGAAGCCCGAAGTCATCATTACAATTATCACAAAAAATTCAATCAAAATAAATTTGAAGGATTAAATAAAAATATAAAAGCAATCCCATAAGAAGCACATCCATGATACTTGTTATAGTTTTTTACTTCTTAATAAACTTTAAAAATATGTATAATAATTCTTCTTTCTTAATCACGATATATTATTTAAAATTTTGGTTGAATTTTTTATGATAATTGTAATGATGACGTCGGGCTATAAGTCCGACCATATAGCCCAGATTTCTTGTATCAAATGAAAATTAGGCTTTAGGACCCGACAAATTGCTTGACGTCATTATTACACATTTTTTAAATTTTCAATCAATTTATTGATAATCGGAAAATGAAAAAGAAATAATAAGGAATAAGTCTTTAAATTATATTAAAAAATAAGCAACAAGTCATTTTTTATGAGTTTTGAGTAACAGGTCATTTTAAATAAGTAAAATATATATCACCTGTTACAAAAAATAATAGTTTGCTGAATCTGACAATCTTAAAGAAATGAAGGTAAATAAGTTAGCTATTAGATTGAATGAATTATTAAAAGAAAATTAAAATAGCGGAACTATAGTAAAAATCTGGAATATATGAATGTTATAAATCTATTGGTCATACTTATTTTTTAATAAAGTGTGTTCTGGGGGTTTCTCAGATTAAAAAATCAGGACAGCTGAAACTTGGTCATATTTTCATAAAAATAACTAATTATGAATTTATTTAATTAATACCAATCATTTACATTATTTGAAAGTCATATTTTGTGTTGTTTTAATACTTTTTCACAGTTTTTGAACATGAATATATACAAAGGCCTGGTTTTTATTTGAGGAAAATATACAAATACGATTGAAATCATGTTTTTAGTATTTTATCACATTTTTGATTTTGCTTAATGTTCAGATTTTGATCATAATGACATTTTACATATCTGTCTTTTTTGATCCCCTTCTATCGATTTTTCCTGGCTTTTTGTTTGAGTCCTATAAATAAATTATAAAATGCTACAATTTCCTTTAAATGAATAAACTTTGTTAAACTTAAAGTTTTATTCAAGATATAAGCTGAAATTTAAAAAATATAGATAATCATCTCAATTTATAAAGCCAATAAACGTGTTATAAATTTTACAACTAACAAGTTGATTTTATTGATATTTAATTTAAGAACTTCATACTGAAGAATAAAAGCTATTGCATAATGGTAGCGACCCATTAATTAGGGGGACGGTCAAACATATGACATCATATTAAATCATCGAATAAAAAATAAGCCAAAATTCATTTTTTGCTCATACTTTCTAATAAAAACTATTTTTTATTAACTAATTATACTTGATTACATTTAAAGTATCTTTTTTTATAGTTTTTGTATCAATATCTAAAAACTTTTATTTTTACTTTTTTTACTTTTTTTGTTCTCCTCTTTGATTATTTTGAAACATTCTGATAATTAGTAGAATGATGTCATATGTCTGACTGTCCCCCCTCATTAACACTAAATCTACCGTGATTTTTTATTTCATATTTCTACCAAATGAGGTCAATTTGACCCATTGATTTTTTAAAAAAACTTACTTGAAATAAATAAGAAAAAACTCCAATAAATGGTGGAAATTTTAACAAAGAATACATATATATACTCATTAAATAAAACCTTTTATTTTAAAAGATCTATTATGAAAAAAATTCTTACTGAAACAATGTAATTTTTATAAAGAACCCTTGTTTTTTGATTTTTAAATTTCTAGCATGTGATTCTTGAATATCTTTTTTTGTTGTTTGTGGACAACAAATTAAATGAATTTGAAAATGACTTAAATAAATGAATCTATCTCATTATATTTTATATAAAAGTTGGCTTGCTTTTTTACAAAATTTTCTATTAACAATAAAAAACTAATGGGTCAAATTGACCTCATTTGGTAGAAATAGGTATAAAAATTATGTATAGCGATTAATAAACAATATTATTTAAAAATAAGCCCCAAAATGTGAATAACCTTTAAATTGGTGAATTACCATAATTTTTCTTAATCGAAAAAAGTAGTAAGATTTTGAGTTATTTTATTTAAAAAATGTTTTACGTCAAATTGACCTCATCGGTAGATTTAGTGTTAATGGGTCGTTACCTGCATAATAATTTCAACTTTTGACGAATAGTTTCCTACTTATAATTAATTATTAAGAAAAAATAATAGAATTTTATAGGTTTTATGTGCAGATGCGATGCCGATTCTTTAAAATATACTTTCCAAGAAAAACATTATTTTCTGTTACAAATAGTAGAATAAATTAATAATGTAATTTATTGAGATAAAATTCTCTTCCATCAAAACTACTACTCTGTCAAGAAATAAGTGTCCACTTTTGCTTTTTTAATAAAAATAAGGCCGGTATTAAATTTAACAATTTAATTATATATTAAAATAATTAATATCTTGTTATATTTGAAGGAAGCTTTTACTTTGCCAATCTGATTTCTGTTAGATTTTTATTTTTCTAAAAAATATGAAACAGTACTTTACACAACTGATCAAGATCAAAACAAACTTTCACAAAATTAAATCATTTTATGATTTAATGATAATTTTGAAATTCATATAAAGGGCAATATAATGCTTATTTTTAATACATACAAATCGCAAAAAGTTAATTTAAAAATATTATAATAAAATACCCAAAGCATGTTCATTAATATTATACACAAGCGTATATTGTTTAAATTTCAAAAGTGGACACTTATTTCGGGACAGAGTAGTATTAATTATAATAAAAGCTGTGATTTCATTCCAAAACAGACATCAATTTAAAATTCAATATGAATTTTTGCACAAGAACCCTGTAAAATACGGATAACGAAAGTTAATGGCCAAGTATTGAGATTGAGAGTCAAAAATGTGAAATTATTTTTCCAATCTTCAAGGGTTTTTAGAATTATGCAAAAAATAAGAAAAAATAAAATAGAATAGTAAAAAATATTGAATATTAATAAAAAGCGCTCAAAAAAGATAGTTTAATCATAGTTAACTAATATTGCTTAACAATCAAATATTTCTATTAAAAAAATCCAGAAAATATGTATTTTTAGATATTTTGCTCGATTATTAGGGATTAAAACCGAGATAGATTAAACTTTTATTATTTTAAAATCAAGTTTACATTATGTATTGTTTTTTAATACTGAGAACTATTTTGAAACTTATCAAAAAGACAGAAATCCATCTTTTGGATACATTTTTTACTTAATTGCCAAGTAATTAAAAAAAGGTACTGCATTTTTATACCAAGAAAAAATAGTAAGAGCGTAAAAATTTCAATGTTTATATTTTTAACTTATTAGTTTCATTTCTGCAATATTTCCAAATATTGCAATGTTAGGATTGCACGGCCTCATTAAATCTAGTAAACATAAGAGAACTAACTGTATTGATAGACAAAACCTATTAATTAATATTTATATTATGCATGTTCTTAACCGTTCAATATATTAGATTTTAAGTATAAATGTTTGGATAATATTGATATATTTAATCATTTAATGGTCTATAAATATAATAAATAACTAATCTTATAATAAACTAGTCTTTTATTTAAGCATTGCCTGGCAGTATAATGAAAATGTAGAATGTAGAATATAAGAAATTAATAGATTCTGGTGTTACTGTCGTTATCAGTAACTGGTGCCTCCAAAGAAGATGGATTTTGTATTGGATGCCGATAATAATAAGAAGGAAATAAAGGTTTCTTGTGTCGTTATCCTGTGCTAATAGAACGTGAAGTGCAGGCGCTGCGTCCTTAAGATGTGGTGGAAAATCCGGCTAATCATGGGCACCGCACAGTTGTAACACTTGGTGCCTCCTCACGGAAACACAAGAAGCAGTAATAGTTAAGCATGGTTAGACCATATAAATAAAATAGTATATATGAATCGTAATAGATTAAATTATATATATAAGGTTATAAGATATTATAAATAGAGTTATTAGAAGTAGAATTTATGTTATGTTAGTATTAAATAGAATAAGTAGAAGTAGAATAGTAATACGTATTAGTATCCTTACTTGCAGGATTGTGTGCAAGTATCTTTGTTTACAGGATTGTGTGTAAATATGCTTATTTGCAGGATTGTGCGCAAATATCCTTCCTTACAGGATTGTTTGGAAGAGAAAATAGGTTCTTAATAAAAGTAGTAAGCAGATGTTTATAAAGTATAAAGGAGGAAGAAGTTCGTGTATCAATGCAATAATATAAATTGCATAAGCTAGGTCCCACCTAATATTGAATGCATAAAGAGGATGTAATTCAATAAATTTACATAATATCATCCTTGAATTTCATAGTATAAATAAAGAGAATAGAGATTGTTACAACCACAATGATGAATATTTCAAAAGATACAGAAGAAAAAAATAAGAGAAGAAAAGTTGAAGATTTAGAAAGATTAGGATATAATTTAAACAAACCAGAGTAATAAAACAAATAGAGAAGAACCATAATAAAGAAGTAGAAATAGAACAAAAAGTAGATGCATTAAAACACCAAGAGGTTATAGAACCAAAAATAAGAGGAGATATGAAAAGAGCAAACAAAAGCAGAATAGAAGATGACAACAAAGTAGAAGAAGTTTTTGTAGAAAACAAAATCGCAGTTCCCAACTACAATAATAAAATAGTAGAATACACAAATAAATAGAATACTAGAATATGGCTGAACAAGTATGACATGTTAACTAAATTAAATAATTGATCAGACCAAGATAAAATAAAGAACATAATAGTATACATGGATGAGATCACAAGTATTGTAATACAAGAATTATTACATAATAAAAGTTTAGAATGGAAAGAAGCAGAGGATCTTGTCACAGGAGATTAGAAGAAGAAGTAGGCGGAGAAGAATTATTAGCACAACTGCAGAAATTAAAGATGGATAGAAGTGGACTGTCCCAATATAACCAAAAATTTCGAAATTGACTGCTAGTTTGAAGAAGGACTTAGTTAGTGAAGAACAATTGAAAACCATTTACATAAATAAGCTTACGCCAAAATTATCATTTTTAGTAATGTCTAAAACATCTGTTACATATATAGAATACGCGAAAACATTAGCGAAACAGCATTTCAGTAGCTTGATAGATTCTTATTATTATTCAAAAGATCTAGGAATTAAGAAATTATAAATTAAAGAGACCAATTTAATTAGAAGCTGTTATAGTTGCGGCAATAAAGGACACAAAAGAAGTAGTTGTATAGAAACAAATAAGTTCAAAGAATTAAATATAGTAGGTACAAATAGAAAATTTAAGGGCACAAGAAAAATGCCACATTTCTTATAACAATCAGCACTAAACCAGTAGAAAGGATGGTGGATAGTCCACATACATCTATATTAGATTACTAATAAACTATAAAGTAGATTAGATTCGAATTGGATAAAAAAGCGGTAGCCGCGTTTAGAATATTTAAAGAAAACTTATCGACAGCACCAATATTAGCGTATCCAAATTTCAAAAAAAGAATTTGCAAATTTACATAGACAGTTCATACGACGGGATAGGAGATGTACTTGTTCAAGAAGATAACGAAAGTCAGGACAGGCCAATACATTATATAAGCAGAAAGTTAAATGATCATGAGAAGAATTATACCTTTACCTAGATTGAATGTTTTGGCATGGTGCATGCATTAAAGAAATTTCGTCCTTATGTATATAGACCCAAAAGGTGTGTAATCTACACAGATCATAGAGAATAAGAATGTTTGAAACCAAATCCAGTTTTTTAAAAGAGTTCAACGTTAGATAATGTTCTTGTCTCAATTTAATTGTGAGATTAGGTATATAAAAGGAAGTGAGCACGTATTTGCTGACTTCTTAAGTCGCAATAGTCAAAGCGTAATATTGAGTGAAGTGTTGGACACAATTAATAAAAATGAGGATAAACCTTGCATTTTAGTAGCAAAAGTATAGAAAATACACAAACCAAGTAGTAAGAATGGTGAAACCATACGAATACACGAAGTTAATTTGATAAGGAGGATTATAACTCGCGAGTGTGAAACACTATGGCCTAAAAGAGATTTTTGGATTCATGATCCGCGTATATTGGAAATATTAAACGATGTGGTACATCTAGCAGGAAGAAAGAGATTATTTTATGCGCAACGCATTTTAAAAGGAGAAGAAGCTACGTTGTTAATTGTTGTACCAAAGCTGAGTCTCACTCTAAACGAAATTGACAACATTTCACCAAATAAATATTTAATCAACAAAAATAAAAAGGTAGAATTGATGAGTCGGACGTTCCGGATATAAGAAGCATTACAGGACTTGAAAAAAAGTACTATTAATAAAAGGGTTGATAATTTACTTGGTTGAGAGATTTAGAATCACTAAGGTTGATTCAGAAATTAGAGCATTACATGGAGCATGCGCTGACACATCAGGAAACATAGATATATTTGCAAAACTAGTAATAAGAGTAAGAGATACAGTGAGAGCCACCTATGTATCGGTATTGACCCACTTCTTAAATGGCTTATTGACTCCACTCGGCTTATACGGCTTATCAACTTGTAATTTTTTATCAACTCAAGCTTAAACTTGAAAACCTGTTAATGACTCACTAGTCGAATAAATCGTATAAGAAGCAGAATCGAGTCGATAAGCTTTAGCATATTTAAAGTTATATAATTGGCCCCTTTTGCTTAATACAAACGACATACTAAGTATAAACCATGATTTTTACATTATTTTTTGTAAAACGAGAGTATCCATACAGTCAAA
>JAQFYD010001079.1:0-13672 GCA_034694225.1 Bourletiella hortensis
TGTAATAAACAGCCAAGTGCAGATAAATCTTTTTTAGCGCAAATCGCATATTATTTAGTGCTGATATATTATATGCCAATTCTTGTTTGCAAATGCTGCTTTAGTTCACGAAGTTGACAACGGTAATTATGGTTGCTGACCAAACACCGCTTTAGTTTCAGTTCAGCGATGCTTTCCCGTCGTTTTGGCTCCAACGACGGACAGCTTTGTTTCCACTGTGCAGACCAGTCCAAAATCTCCATTCTAATGGGCTTTGAAAGTGTGAAGGTATCAGTAAATTGTGGGACATCAGCACCTTTGACAGGGTTCTCCGGACCAAACAGCGCACAATATTTAGGGCCTTTCCCTTTCAGTCTGTTTCATCAAAGCTGTTCATGCACATTTAGCCAGGCTGACTTGAGCCGTCGCTGCATTCCCCCGTGGGTGAACTGGGAAACCTTGTAGTTGAAAGATGACTTCAACCGAAAAATGTAAAGTCGATGTACCCTGGCTTGAGTCATATTGTACCAAAGCTTAAATCATTTCGTAAAAGTACTTTTGCCTTACGGCACGGTCGATGGACCACTTACTGTCCCATAGCAAGCTTTTTTTTCATGCCAACAAGTTGATCTACCCTTCAGTGGCATCGGGAGCTGTTGCACATGCCGGGTACAAAAAAATTGGGTAGCTTCGTATCGACCCTGGGGGCGGGGTTTCATATTTGTGGCGCCGCAACTAATCGCCGTTATCACCTTTTCTTCCGTGCAGTGCGCTGCATCATGCAGATACATCAACTAATTGTGACCCATCTTTTAAACGCTTAGCGCAAATTTCGGGCTCCATTTTGACATGAACTCATTGATTGTCCCTCCAATTAGGCCTTGGAATTCGTACAGAATTATCGGACCATTAAGCTCCTTTTAAAGCTCCCCGTGTGTGCGGAAACACGCAATTCAGTATTCGAAAGTCTGAAAGTTTGTGAAGGACTCCAGAAAAAGGGACTTAGAAACACATCCTACTAAGTTCTAAGGACGGAAAGCGTGCCCTTCAGCAACCTCAAAATAACATTACTGGAGTCCTTAAATAATTTCAGAATAATATTTCCGGAAACGTAACTGCTCAAACCAGCCACAGGGCAACTTAGATGGATCATCAAGATGGAAGGAAACTGGTAACCAATTCGTAAGAGTGGGCTGGGTTGATTTAAAAATATCTTGTGAGCAGGCTGCCTGTGAGGTCAACTCGGGTACTCACCTGGGTTCTCTGTACCCGACTGAACGGAAACTCTTATAATTCATATACGAGTATACGACACGCTCACTATAGGACCTTTACAACCTCCTATTATTACGAGAATCCTATGCTAGCAAATTTGCTAATTTCGCATAGGATCACTCCTTAATTCCTATGCAGCATATGAACTCATCAGAAAGGCTGAGCGTATAGGATTTATGCCTTCAGAATCCCATCCAGTCGTAAGAGCATGCGTACTGACCAGGAGCAGGAGGAATGTTAGCCGCTACAGTTACATCCTCTCCTCCTCGTCAGTGCCGCCGTTTGTGTGTTGTGAATGGCATGGACTTGTGTATTGGGTTGCGCTGCCGTTTTGATTTAATTTAATAATTTAACAAGTGATATTTAGCTGTTTGTAGTGAAGAAATTTGACGGATGACATGATAAAATGATGATGATGGCCTTTCGTGCATCTAATTTTGATGTAAGATAGATCCATGATGATTGTTTTACAAAAAAACTTAAATAAAAACGACGGATACAAAGGTATCATAGAGAGGGAGATAACTGTATGATAAATAGTGGAAGCGTTCGTATAGGAAGCTTGAAATCAAGTTCCTACACGCAGAACCATACGCCGTTGTATAGGAAAAATATATACGAAAGCGTGAACTAGTCCTATACAAAAATCCTATGCGATCAGCGTATACGACGCGTTTGGGAAATGAACAGCCGGGTACCGTCAATGGACAAGCACAAGCTGGCTAAAAGCTGGGTCATTCATTACTGCATTTTCAAACCAAATTTTCCAAGAACTACATTAACTTCGGTCAATATTTTAAGCCCTCTTACCATTGAACCATTTTCCTTTACCGTCTGAATTACCTAGCCAACGCTGACTCGACGCAGTTGCCCAGCTATCCCATTGCTACTTTTACGTAGGCTTCAGTGGCGATCGACCATGGGCCTGAATGCTCTTTAAAGCTTCTGCAGTTTCACATACGAATTCTTCAAGGCAGAGTAACTTAGTCCAGCACCAGGTGCGGATTTACGGGGGCAAGAGGAGCACTTGCTTCCCTTGCCGCAAGAGCGATGGGTTCCGAAGCTAAATATCCTATCAGGCCTGAAAAAACTAAAGTTTACTACCACCGCCTTGCCTGTTCAAATGCGCGGACTGCCATTTTGACTAAATTATCGGTACAGCTTCCCACTCTGTATGAATGCAATGAAGAAATTTGATTACATGGGCGCGCCCAGCCCTGCAGGAATGTCATTTGGGACTCCATATTGGGAGGACCTTGTTGGTTGCATGTTCTTCTCAAATGGGTGCGCTACAAATTCCGCCATAGCTTTCTTACCAGTATGCCTAACCCGATCATCATACATTACAGGAGACCATGCATGTGAGCAGCTTTTGTTCTGGAGTGTCAATCAATACCCATCGCTATGATACCTTCCAAACACGGGCCATTGTTCTACGTTCAGTAAAACGTGGCAAAATTTGAGAAAATTACCACATGCTGCCGGAGAGCGTGAATCTCGCTACACAACAAAGCCAGTTCCTTTGGACAGAAGAAAGTGCTTAGAAGTTTGAATTAGGGAAAACTTTGAAATCCATGGCCTTTTTGCGGAACCCTGGTCATGGACTCTCAGCACGTTCTAGAAAGATGACTTGGGGACGCTGCCTGGTCCTAAATAGTTTGGCTCAGTAGCCGGAAGGGCTACTGAGCCACGTTTGTGGTGAATGTTCACGTATGGATTAAATCTTATAATAACAGTTGCATGTTCCTAATACGGCGCGTGTGAGTTTTCCTATAGTTGAGCCGGCGGTAAATATGAAGGTGACAGTAAGATAAACGGTGTGGTTGGATTAAAGTTAATCTGCACAAAAGATTCAGATGTTAAATTTGCAACGAAGGCAGTCTCTAGGGCAAATGAGTGATGAACGTTTCGTGCGACACTAGGTATACGACAACTGCGATTTTTGGAGCCGCTAAAAAAGTTCAATGTGATGAGCTCTAGATAATTTCTGTATAATGCACTTCTCACATCTGTAGAACTAAAAATTTCTCCAATAGGGCCATTTTCATGGCCGTAAACAGCATGCCCAGAATTGAGTACTTTTGCAAATAGGCAACACCTTTGTCGGAAGCGTGAACGGTTCCTACAGATTGCACATAGGCCTACAAGAGACTTTGAAGGCTATGTCTATGTCAATCCGTCCATTACAGTCTCCGCCGCGCTTTGCTGATTATGACAAGCAAATGTGCTGCGCAGCCTTAGTCTAAACAATGTGTGCTGCCAATATTGCATTAAGAGTATGCTGTGTATCCCATTAAGGGTCTTAAAACAAGCTTTAGTAAACACCTCATGTTTGAAGTCATAATGTGGATCAAAATATGCCGGGTAGGTAAAATGATATCCCGGTACTGTAGCCAACATGGTTTTCCGTGCCGGATACGTGTACCATAGCACTCCACCGTATGATGCCACTGGTATGCTAAAGTAATACGCTGTACTGTTGCATGAAATCGCGGTCGTCTTGACCGTTAAAGTCACTATCCTCCGCTGAAATATATCCGGAACTAAATTAATGTTCGGTTGCTGAGCCTAGTGTATGTTTACCGTAAAACGCTGCTCAGCCCGTGATCAACAAGATCGGGGTACGTAAATAACCCCCCTGTTGTTCACATCCACCCAATTTCGGCAGTCGTTTGTAATTTTGATTTATTTTGTACAATAGGCGGTGACAGTTTTTAGATTAAACAAGGTGGACGGCGGCCCTTCGGGCCGCAGTCCCAAGGCCTGCCGCACACATGTGAGCTTCACCATTCAAAAGCCAGTTATAGCGGCTTTACGCATTGTACTTTGTAGCCAAAATGAATTCTGATTCAAACGATATGTCACACGGGAGGGTTCCGTGAATAACACTCAATTGGGCCAACTTGACATGGTCACTCGTCACTATCGTCAACAATGACCATGTCAGGAAACAGTAAGTCATAACAGAGCGGTTATTTCGTGAAACTAACTGTCATAATTGCCTGCGAACAATCCAATTCCCTCTCGTTTATACTTTAACTTAACTCCTAAGGGTGGGCGAATTTGGTACCACGGGTGGTCACTGTTGACCACAGTGACAATGTCTGTCACGTTTTGGTCTTAAAATATTGTAACCCACGAAATTCTGGTTCCAGTGATGTGCCACACGGCAGGATTTAGCAAGTGGACCAATTTGGCACCCCTTTGGGCACGTGTTTCGTCATTGTCGTCAACATGGACGACGCCAGCCAAAACGTAGTCACCGATTCTTGTACACAATTGAAAGGCGAATCTTTTGATGTGCCACATGCCCAGGTGTGAGTTTTGCCTACAACATGACAGCTCTTTTAAAACTTTGACCCGGGTTGATGACCCCTGAATGACCTCAGGTCACAATGAAACATGCCCCATGCGCGAACACATTTAATTGGCTTTCTAATGGTATACTGCACGTCGCTCTGCGTCAAATCGTTTAGGAGGAGTTACCACGCATACCAAAAAAGATTAGGGCGCTTAGTATATAGATGCGGGTTGAATCTTCCCAGGCAATAATTGAAGCCGGACCCAAACCTGTTGGCGAAGATACTGTTCCAATGAGAGCTGACGTTATCAGAAATGAAGTTGATGGCGAAGAACTTATTACCTAATTATATATAGATGCAACTCAATATTTAGCATCACCTCACCGATCATCGAAAATTTAGAACTGTGTTATACTTATACTACTACTCTATGACACTGACCGTCAGTGAATGAATGGCGTAGGCTTTGAAGGACGCAAAAACTTGCTTCTTTTGCGCTTTACGTATCTTCTGGGAGCACACAAGATGGCTGGCCGCGTGATTGTATAGGTTTACCCGCAGGTGCTTCAATGGCAAGCTGGTGAGGTCGGCTGAGATCCGTCAAAAGTCTTAAGAAATGGGCATTTTTTCTTTCATCGTCAACTGTCAATTCATCGTGGTATCATATAAACGCGATGATTTGCAAAGCTAGAGTCGTATTCGTCAGAGTAATCAATGTATCTTCCACAGGTTTCAGCTGTCCTATTCGCAATGGAACAGGGCCTTAAAAATCATTCTTTTCCGGTTTCTATCAAACTTGTTATCAGTTTTGAGCAGCTAAAACATGGAATAAGCTCTCGCAGTCAATTCACAAGGTAGGAAATGATAGCTACAAATACAAACTAAATGAATGGATAATCAAGCGAATACGCAGCACTACTGTGCCATCGCAATATTATACCTCCGACCATCGTAATAACGTATCTTTGTACCTTGTTAATAATGTAGCCTAGTTCATATATATGTCTTTTATCAATGTCTATTCCCTGGAAAACAGTGGAAACACTGAGTGGCGACTGACAATAAAGCAATTGAATTACATTACTTAGGAGTTAACAGCAAAGTGGTTGGCAAAATGGGGCAGCTCGCTTGTTACCCAGCCATATGAAAGTGGTTAGCAATCAGTTGGGAGTTAGTAGTTGGCCAAGAGTTAGAAGTGGCCGTTGGGATTGCGTTGCACGAAAACGTTGGGGAAGTGGTGGGCTAACATTGTTCTTGAGCGCGCAACCAACATCATCCTCTTCCATTTCCAATAGCAATTTCCAGTTTCCCATAATATTGATATGTTGGGTATATTACACACTTTCATTTTGAAATTGTAATTAACAATCCATGATGGGTGCAAGGGTCAGCCTTGCATTTAAATGCAGCGTTGATCGGTCAGTATATTCAGATGATTAACGTGGGTTCGGACGCACACTAACATGAGTGTGAGAGTGAGCAGAAGTGCTCGATAGCTATTTATGGTCTATCACAACGAGCATACGGCTTTGAAAATGCCGGTGCAGTCCCACTCAAGTAGCGGTATTTGTATACACTATCGCTGTTTTACTATATCAAATAATATAGGTAATCCTTACTGACGTCTCTATTTTTCCGGAATGACCACTGAATAATGTAAAAACTAATTACTGCTGAAATAGCAGTTCCTGGCTGAAATTCTGCTCGTGTGATGTAACTAGCATGACCAGTAGTTAATGTATAGCGCTCACGAATGGTTGCTGCCATATGGTAGCTACTGCCAAAGCTGTCATGCTAAGTACCGTGATGTGCCCTCATTTGGGCCACCTGCTCGTGGGCCATTCGACTACCTTTATTCAAAGCTTGATATTTCCACTACTAGTAAATGTAATCTAATACTGAAGACATGGTGAAATAGCCTGAAATGTGAGGATTCTAAATGAACAAAAGAACAGTCAAAACCCGTAACCATATCTGAAAATTTTTGGCGCGAATGTAAAGTGCTACAAATGACCAAACTTCAGCCCCGAAACTTTGACTTGCCTGAACTGCTTTAAGACGCAATTAGTGGCCCAACTTTGTAAGAAACATAAGCTGCTTCATTGTGAAACCGCATCCAAGTTTTCATAGAGATTGGAAAAATCAGTTCTGTAATACAGGCATTTCAAAAATATGCCTCATTTTTAAATCAAAATGCCCTCGATGGGCCACTATGTATTACCATGTATTTGAATGGTGGCATTGCTGTAGCAGTTTCCCTTTGAAAATTCACTTTCGCGAATCAATGAATTTTAAAGTGGAACTTGGGCCTAAACTAATAAACATACATTTTCATGTACAATAACAAGTATTACGCAAGGTACGTTACAGGCGCTAGTATAAACTTCCATTTAAATATGGTTAATTACAATTAAGCATAAATGTCGGTTAGTGACCTCGTTATTGCAATTTTATCATATGCATTGGCTAAAAGTGGTACATTTAGCCATTTGCTTTAACAGATGCCGCATATATAGTGCCACTGGTGCTTAGAAAGACAAAATAACGACAGTGGCCCATGGAGGGCACCCTTCTCAAATGAACAAAGCTAACTTTAACGAGGCAGCGTTCCTTCATGACAAAATTCACACCGTCAATATTTAGCATATGCAAAGAGCAACACTTCAGCTCTGCGGATGCCAAAAATTTAGCCCCTGTGCAGCCTAAGTCAAAAGTTAGGCAGCCTTGAAGATGAATTTCGTGGAAATGTGGCCCAAACGAGGGCACACCACGGTTATACAAACCACATGACAGGATCGACAGGACTTGTATTTGAGCAGTAACACGGGGCTACTAGTTGAGCAACAATAATAACAACAATTGGAACAACAACAATAGTAGAACGTATAGACGATGAAGATAAAACTGCATGTGGCAAACACGTTGCTGTGGTCACAACTGAGGGACCTATTTACGTCCATAAGTCTAACAAATTTTCAAATATTTTCCGAGCTCCTAACTCGCTTTTCCTTTACATCGAACTCATTCCATCTGTTCTGATTGACCCTACGCACGAAGATAATTTCCTTGCTTAAGATAGCTTCATTCTCGGGGATCTGGCTTGAGAATACGTTAACAAGTTGGGGGTTGCATAAGTATGCGGAGCTTACGGACTGTTAAGGAAGCAAGGAGTAAACCATCACGAGTTGCACCTAGGGCAGTTACGAGCAGGGCAACACGAAAAGCCTCTGCGAATGTGAGTGATGCAGAATCCAGCGGGTCGTCAAGCGCTTCTCCAGCTCCATCAGTAAGTCGCATACGAAGATTCGTGAGCTCAAGTAAAGGAAGGTCAGGAGCAAAAAGAAGGTCGCCGAGTTTTGGCAAAACATCTACGAGTTCGAGCAGAGATAATGCTTCGAGAAGAGCTGCAACTACTAGACGCAGTGCAGGATCAGCTTCACAAAGAGCAAGGGCACCAAACCAAGTTCCCCACATCCGAAATCCCCACAAACTTCAAGGCAGACGAAAAGAAAATCGTGGGGGGTACCGCGGCCAGTCTGCAGGGAGAAAGACACAGCCTGGAACTGAAGTTTGTGCCAGCAACGTTAGAGCCAGGGCAGCCGTCATAAGAAGAGAGGTGACAGAGCGGGACGATTTTGACGCTTTTCGGAAAGCTTTTATAAAGGAAGTAGAGCGACGTTTTAGCAAAGAAGCTGCTAAAGTTGTGGAGAAAGTAACCACTGAAGATGGTCACGTAAAAGCTGAAGAAGTACTGCGCAAGTGGGATAAGAGGGAACCAGAGCCTCTAGAGCCTGATGACTGCCTTGCATTTCTACTTACGCTTGACCTTACTAAGCACAAGTATCTGAACATCGGCAAGGTAGTAAACAAGGCAGCAGGAACGCCAATTATGAAGTGCTATGAAACTGTGCGCAAAGCCAAAGCTCAATGTCTTCCTGAAGTTGGAACTGTTATAACTGAGCTAAGCGCAAAAACATGCCTTCAAGAGCTGATTGCCCATACGATTATGCGAACGATAAAGGCATACAATGAACAAATTGGAGAATCAATGTTATTGAGGGCAGCTGGTGTTACACTCGCGACCATGACATTCACCTGGGGTTTCGACGGCGCTAGTGGTCAAAGGATGTATAAAATGCCTTACCAAGACCAAGCAAATGCAGACAGGTCAGACTCATCTCTGTTTGCTGTCGTTCTTACCGCAGTTAACCTAAAGGACAACGACGGCAACAATTTGTGGAACAATCCGAATCCACAATCGGCTAACTCTGTCCGTCCTATACTTTTGGAGTTTGAGCGAGAAACGCACGACTACGTTGAAGATGTTAAGGATGAAGTTGATGAAGAAATTCGAAACATAGAACCAGTTACAGTTGATGTTGGTAACCAAAAGCAGCTTCAAGTTCAGTCGCGCATGCTTCTTACACTCATCGATGGTAAAGGCTTTAATATAATTACAAAGACTCATTCAAGCCGTTGTCCTATTTGCAAGGCCGGACGAAACCAGATCAACGACTTCAGTAACCACGGAACTCCGGTCTTTGCACCACAAGATGATGGATTGGAGCATGGCGTGCAGCCCATGCATGCGTGGATAAAATTCACGGATAATCTGTTTAACCTTGCCTATAATATCCCAGTATGGGAGAGACTAGACGCCGGAATAAGGGTCCGTGACCCGGAAAAACTGAGGCTAGAAACAAAACAACGGATTCAGGATATCTACCGAAGGCAGAAGGGGCTGAGAATCGATATGCCTGCCCAGTTCGGTAGCGGAAACACCATGGATGGTAATACATCCCGGCGAGTCCTGCGAGACTTCACGTTTTTCTCGGAAACGACACGGATTCCGGCAGACCTTGTGAAACGCTATTATGTTATCCTTTGCGTGATAAATAGTGTATACTACCTTCCAAAGGAGGAACTTCAGGATTATTGCTATGAAACGCTCAATCTGTTCAGACAACAGTATCCTCGGTTTACTATCACTCCAAGCGTCCACAAATGTATGGAACACAGCTATCAAGTTTCCCAGCATCTGCAAATTGCTCTTGGTGTGTGTGCTGAGGGTGGATCTGAAGCAGCCCACCTCAGAAGGAAAAATGCGCGACTGGATCACACGCGAAAGAGAAAAGGGGATGAGCATATGCAAGATTTACACACATGGGATATGTGCCGTTCTGACCCTGTCATCGCTGCAAAATCAAACTTAATTGCGGCCCCTTATAAGAAGTCGGAGCTAGATTCAGCTCGGTCTTTACCAGTTGAGGCGCGTAGGCTTCTTCAGATCCCGTCCGCTATCCTAGACCAACTCGCAGTGGAAGAAGAAGGCTCTTCCGAAGATGACAGCGTTGCTGATATAGGCGATGAGGAGAATGATATCTTCTCTTAAACAGCTTTACATTTGAATGCATGAATGTTTTTAATTGGTATGAATAGTTTGTTCCCAGATTAAAGTGTTTACAGATATAAGTACGAACAGGAGTAGTGGCTGGCAACTATGTTCATTCTTGGTGGGAGTGAGCACCGACTGAAGCTCCTAGAAAGTGGTCCATCCCTCTTCTGCGTATGACTATAGGTTGAATTTTCTCCCACGTGCCTCAAATATCCCAAAACAGACCATTCCGTAGCTTTCTTCGAGCTTGGTCCGAAATCACTACTCCCGCCCCTTTAGCTTTATAGTATCCTAGCTGCAGCTCACTCCCACATTAAAAGCAGCATACTTTGGGGCTTCTGTAGAGCTGAAGGGGAACACTCGGTCGCCCTCAATGTAACCAGTGTTTCTCAGAAGTACAGGCATGTCATCTACAGTAACTGTGCAGTCTGTCCAGAAAATTGAAAGCCGCCTGTGCACACCTTGTGGCGTAAATGTTTGCCCACCTGGCCCCGCCACTGCGTCTGATGAATTCACAGCTGACCGTAGGGAAGAGGCCCTGTCTTGTTAATAAAACCCTACGGAATGATGCTGTGGAGGAGGAGCCAAGACAGAGGACTTAAGAATGTCCGGTAAAGGCCAAAAGATTTGACCAGATTGACTGGATGTATGGCGTGTAGGAAAGAGCCATGTGTTAAGGCAGGAAACCTTTGTTTTCAGGGACCTCACTCGCTGCCAAGAAATTTCCATACGGGAAACGTGTGCCAGGCTTTTAAAGTGCAGGGGGTTTGCCCTACAGCACAAGCTGGCGACCATATTTTTTGTTTTTGACAGAACTTGAAAAGGGAGCCGACCCTAGAAACCAGTTTTCGTCAAAGTGACGTCTAGTATGGGTCAAGGGGCTCAATTGACGTTATGTTGCATATGCATCGGTTTTGGTCGCAATTACTGGTCATCGACACGTCCCAATACCCCCCATTTCACCCATTACTGCGGGAACTTGTTTTTTCAGTACATCTCATGAACTAAAGCGAATTTGGTGGAGCCGCGAAAACCTAGTAGGAAGAATATAATAAGCTACAGTTTAGAGAAAAAATCATCAAAATTGGTCCATTGGCACCGAAATAATTTTGGATCTGCCAGAACTCCTTGAAATTCACAAAAACCCTGTTATCTCGGCCCCTCAGAGGGCTAGGGAGAAAATAATTACACCATTGGAATCCACTAGGCTGGGACACTAACATATATAAAAATTATGAAAATTTTCCAACATGAGGTCGAACGGCTTCCGGGGTTTGCTGGAATGACTCATAAGTCTCCAACCTTAAAACCAACCAACGCGATGGACTCAAGTCCGTTACAAAGAGTTGTTTTCCTCTGCCATTTTTATCGCCCCGGTGTTGACTTTGACCCTACACTCTTACTCAAAGCCTTCAGGGATACCAAAGGCCTTCTCGTATGCGAATGCAAAGAGTATTACAGTATGACCGCATCGCATGTAACGCATGAAGCAAGCAAGATGCAAAGCACGTGTCCCTTCCCATAAGCGGTGGCACCATACCCGCGTACTGATCCACCGTGATGCAGAAAAGGATGTTTCGGTGATCAATATTCTACAGGTTAACTACAGGCTGAATCTCGTAGATTTTCCCAATCATCCAGCTCATCTTAGCGGCATTTTACCCAGCCCGAGGTAGACATCAAGTTAAGTACGCAAAGTTTTCAAGTACTTTAAGTTCTTGTAAGTGCGTACCGAGTTCAGGTAGCCCATGATACGCACTTACAAAGACTAAGTGCGTAGCGAAAACGGACAAGTTTAAGTTGAGTAATACTTAAAAGGGTACCTAAAAGTAGTAAGTAGAGGGGGAAGCCATGTAAGTAGAACTCACTAAGTTTTGAGTTCTTCAGAGCGTGGTACTTACAAGTATCAACAAGTACTTGAAAGCTTTTGAAAAATCAGGCAGCTTTGCAGCTAGTAAACGCGCTCAAATCTGCTTCCAAGGACGGCCGCTCAACGTTTTAAATTTTTGGTCGCTCTCATTCATTCACGTTACGATTAGCCCTGGAGGAGAGCGTCGCAAATTCTCACCAGGCTTGCCCTTTAGGTGCCAAATGGCAGGTACGCCCATGTGACCTTCAAAAATTCGGACCACCACTCCACTGACATTAAAACACCGAGATTGGGAATGCTTTCAAATTGGGCGGATGACATTTTCAGTTATTTCAGTACAAATTGAGCGTTTAACCACAACGTGACGCTCAAGATATGAAAAAGCTCATAAGATACACACACAAGCGGCATCAAGGAGGACGTTAGACGCCAATAAGCTTTAATGGCACGTGGTTCAGTGTATTTGAACTCATTCGCCATGTTGTAAAACATTTGTTCCGTGTAGGACTCGCTAATTCCTTGACATTTCTATGACTTGAAAATTCAAGCAATTTTATCGGCCAAGCAATTTTGAATTTTCAGCAGCGACTTACTTGGTTTTCTCATCTTAATTTTTCCGCGGCAGTCAAATGCTTGAAAATCAAGAGTGCTTCGACCCTTGAGCAGTCAAGCAGCCGAAATTTCAAGAGTTCCCTTTCGCTGATATTTCAAAAGAAGTTGGGTTGTAAAGGCTGACACGTAAATAGCGATTGAAAGCATTCTGTTTTGAATTTTCTCATGATTTTGCAATCTACTCCATGCCGTCTTTGTAACTCATGTTTCAAGCTATACTTTGCCATCAGAAGATCCGGCTAAAACGCGGTACTGGCATCGTGTTCTTTGATTTTTGGAAGGTATTGCCGTTTCACTGGCAAAATTTGCTTGAAATTCCATTTGCTGACAAAACAATTTAGTTGTAATTCTTCCGCCGGCCTCCACGGTCAAGTCAATAGTGCCGGATTTCAAGCAATCGGCCTTGGTTTAAAAAACAAGCAATTTTCGGCAAAGTTTGCAAGAAGCACGTATGTACCTCTAGGTAACCATAAACGGTTAATTTACAAGACCTTTGACTAATTGCTTGTTTCAAGTTACTTGGATTTCCTTGAGCAAAATGGCTTCCCTGGCTTTGCTTGACTCTTGGCCGTTGCGAGTCCTATCTCCGTGGGAGAAAATATTGGCTGATTTGGCGGACATACAACTAATTTCTATGAAATTGTCTTCCATCTTGTGAAATTGGAACCAAATAGGCAAAATATCAATTCCGATACGAATCCGGGTTGGGCAATGCTATTGTAATTCGGATTCCAACTCCTAAATTTGGCTCGATAGAATTCAGATTCGCATTCGAATACCTGAAAATACGGATTTGAATCGGATTCCGATACCGGTGAAATCCCACATCCCTGGCTGGCGAATTGATACTCTTCAATTTCTCCATGCTTTGCAAAACTAGAGATGTTGATGTCGGAACTTATTTTGACTGTAAGTATAAGCATGAGTATAAGTTTGGGTACGCATAAAAGTAAGTACGTACTTATCAGTACTTAAAACGTATTAAGTTCGGGAATTCTTCGAATAAGTATACATGGTGCAGTCCATTGGCGGATCCAAGGGTGGTGCCTGGGTGCCCGTGCACCCGCCTTGCGAGTCGGGTGTACACTAGATATAATGAGTAGTCATAGAAAACTCCCGTGAAATTGACCCAGAGGTCGAAAGTTAGCTCAGAATACAAAACTCTCGGCGCCTGCGACGCAGAGTCATTCCTGCTACGTTATCCTCTAATGAACCAGCATCCAACAGTTTTCTACAGTT
>JAQFYD010001080.1:0-13670 GCA_034694225.1 Bourletiella hortensis
AGGATGCTCTAATTATCCTATAAATTATTACTGGACTTTTGTTTATTTTTCAATAAACTTATTTTTTCAAAAAAAAAGTTTATAGCAGATTTAGATATTCAAATTTATCATGTATTTTATATTTGCATATGATTTAGGATTTTGATTGTTTAAAAATCATTTTTTATAATTTTTAGATCATTTAGTATGGTAATTAAATCATTTTATTTTTATTAACAAAAACTAAAAAAATGTGTTAATTAATTCATTTAAAGTGTTTTTTAGGTTTGTACGTTTTTTGTATATGTACATGCGATCTGCGCAGAAAACACGTCTATTTTACTGCGCAGAAAACGCGTGAAATACGGTATTTTACGTTTTTATTTACAGCTTCTAACATAGACACAATAATATATAAAGCTTAGTAAGTGAGTTAATATATAATTAACAACAATAAAATTTGCATTAACTATTTTTACACTTTCTTAAAACATATAAGAGCCAAAACATTATTTTTAATATTTTTCCAAATTATTTTTATAAACTTGACATTTCTTGATTATTAATTGATAAGTGTTTGCCAATTTATCAATTTTATAATATACTAATAAATTGTTAATTAGAAATTTTGATATCACTAATTATGTATAGAGTTTTAAATTTTTATTTAAAATTAAAATATTATTTCAATTTTTCAGAAATTTTAGATTTTTTCACTATTTTTGACTTGGAAATCATGTTGAATTAAAAAGTAACAAAAATAAGGAATTGAGGCTTTAATTCCATATATATAAACAACAACTATTTATATTATACAATAAATCAAAAAATTGTACTTAATCTTTCTTTTTTAATTAAGATAAACAGTTGAAATAGAATATATACTATTCACGCAAATTTATTCTTTTACTTATAGAGAAAAGATACGACTTTGTAACAAAAATCAATCTATTATTTAAACTTTAAAATGCCTATTTTTATTAAAATTTTATTCAAAAATATTTTTTTAACATTTATTAAGGTTCAAACTCAAAGAATAGTGTAATAGTTTACTAAGTTTCAATTTAGACTGAAATCAAGTAAATATTTAAAGTTAGATTCAAATAATTTAAGAGAGATTAAATTTAAAAGCTTTGAACAATTAATTTCTTTTATAGCTAGCTTATATTTATTGAAACGCCATTCAGAATTGATTTTATTCTCAAAAGCAATTTAACATGCATTCATATATGATTTGATTATTTATTACTTATTATAATTTTTGATAAAATGATGAGCTTAGTAAAATATATTTAATAACATGATACTAAACAAAGTATTAAAAAGCTATAGACCATAAATATTTTTAATCATTTTAAAATATTTTTCAATAATTTTACAAAATATTATTTAAATTCTTTCAAAAATTTTCATTTCGATAAATAATTCCAAATTATTATTTTTCGAATTCTAATTATGATCACAAGTTAACAAAATATAATATTTTAATTATATTATTATTTGGGAAACTGTAGACCCAAATTAATGATCATATAAAACTTTATAAATATAACAATAATTAAAGATAAACCCCAAATTAATGAAAAAGTTTTAATATATAAAACACGGTTTTTAAATATAGATAATCAGTTCAATTCTAATAAAAATAATTTTAGTCTTATCGCCTTTTTTGAACAAATACAAATCAGATTAAATATTTTATATATACATTCCAAAGATATTAATTTTATATTTCATAACAATATTATTTAAAAAGAAGATAATAAAATATACTTAGGTAGTCCATTTACATAATTTAAGCTTACTTATAAAACAGTAAATAAAACAGTGATTTTATTGACTATTTTTGTATTTATTCAATAAAAATTTTAATAATTTCCTTGCTATCTATTAGGATAGATCTAATTTTAACAATAAAATTCAAATAATTTAATATAAAATATAGAAGCATAATTTTACGATATGAATTAAAAACTTATTTTTTATTTAATATAGGAAAACAAAACTAATGTATCCAAACTAAAGATAAACAAAAAACCAAGATTTATATAAATCAAATTCCTAATTAATAATTACGTATGAAAATAAATTACAAAATGAGTATTGAATAACAATTAATAATAGGTTATAAAAAAGTATTAAGTAGAAATAGTATAAGTGAAAGAATATTAGAAGCACAATATGCAGTAAGGGGTGAAGTAGCAATAGAAGCAGAAAAATATAAACAAGTAAAACTTCAACCCAATTAATAATATAGAGGTTGGAGGCAGGTGAGAAATTAGGTTTTGACAAGATCATAAACTGCAACATAGGAAATCCCCAACAACTAAACCAGAAACCTATAACTTTCTTTCGTCAAGTATTTACTATCTAAAACTACTTTATTTATAGGTTGCTTCTTTAACAGAATATCCAGAATTATTATCCCAAAAAGAAATACATAACATGTATCCTAAGGACGTAATAGAACGAGCACAAAGATTACTTAAATGGTGTGGTAACTCAATAGGAGCATATTCACAATCACAAGGGGTACCAAAGATAAGAGAAAGCATAGCACAATTCCTAAAAAGTAACTCCTCATCCTTAATATTTATAGATAGAGATGGTTATGAATCAAAAGTAGAAAATATATTTTTAACTTCTGGAGCCAGTCAAGGAGTACAATTAGGGTTACAATTATTATTACAACATCCCAAAGTAGGTTTATTAATACCAATACCACAATATCCATTATATTCAGCATCCTTAACGTTGTATGGAGGAATAGGGGTACCCTACTATTTAAATGAAGAAAACAACTGGTCATTAGATTTAGAAGAAGTGGAAAAGAGTTTAACAGAAGCACGAAACAAGGGTATTGAAGTACGTGGTATGGTTGTTATAAATCCTGGTAATCCTACCGGAAATGTATTGACTATGGATAATATGATTGAAGTTATCAACTTTTGTTATAAAAATTCATTAGTTTTAATGGCTGATGAAGTTTATCAAACCAACATATATTATCCTGAAGAAAGACCATTTCATTCATTCCGTAAAGTATTACTCGATCAAAAACAAGATGAAATCTGTAATAAATTAGAGTTAATATCATTTCATTCAATATCCAAAGGTATGGTAGGAGAATGTGGTAGAAGAGGTGGTTTCTTTGATCTTGTTAATATAGATAAAGAAGTAGTTGATCAAGTATATAAGGTTTGTTCAATTATGTTATGTCCTAATTTAATGGGTCAAATATTGGTTGAATTAATGGTTAATCCACCTAAAAAAGGTGATCCAAGTTATGATCTTTATACAAAAGAGATAGAAGATATTTATAATTCGTTGAAGAGAAGAGCAGAAAAGTTATGTGCTAGTTTTAATGAAGTAGAAAATGTGTCTTGTCAATCTGCACACGGATCACTGTATTTATTTCCACGTATACAGTTTCCTGATAATTTCATTAATTATTCACGTTTTAAATATAATAAAGAAGTTGATGAATGGTATTGTATTGAAATGGTTAAACAAATTGGTGTTGTTATGGTACCTGGTACTGGTTTTGGTCAAAAAAAAGATACTTTTCATTTTAGAACTACTTTCTTGCCTGAAGAACATTTAATCGATGATTTTATTAATAAGTGGAAAGATTTTCATTTAAAATTTATTAAGCAACAGATTTGATTAAATTATCATTATTGGTTTTTTGTTGTTAATTTATGCTGTTTGTTGATTTGTCATATATAAGAATGGTTTTTTTATTCTTTATGCAAAAAATTTATAAAATTATTAATATAAGAAAAAATACGTCATTAAGTTATAAAAAATATATATAAAGTCGAATTTTTATTAAATTTATTTAAATTACAAAAAAATATAATTTTCAACATATGCTTTTTCAAAATTTCATATAGCACATTAACACAAATTTTATCTATTTTTAAGTCCCAAAAAAACAGTACTAATAAATACAATAGATATAAAGAATTAAATAATAAATATTTTTAATTTAAAGTAAAAAACAGCAATTTTTAAAAAATTTTATTAAAAAAACCAAAATCAAAAAAATTTAAATGTCATCAAGGTAAATTAACAATAACCAAAAAAAATTATAGATTAGATCGATTAGTATCATTATTAGACAGCGGAAGTACCCAAACAATACGTAAGACAGCCGCAGAACAAATAGGTGATATAATAAAACAACATCCACAAGAATTGAATAACTTGTTATCAAGAGTAAATAACCAAAACTTAATAATGTTATAGGTTTGTATACATCTTAAAAGCAATAGTTGGGATACAAGAACTGCTGCTTCTCATGCTATTTCTTGTATTGCTCAAAATTCTCCTATTTGGAATTGTTCTATAAAAACTGTAGATAATATTAAAAAAGAACCAGAAATTTTATTATATAAAATTCCAAGTATCTTACGATAAATTATTGTTTAGAAAATGCTTTTTGTTTTGAGAAATTTGATATTATTAATGTTTTGAAAAATGGTAAACCTTTATTGGGTTCAGAAGGAAAAGTATTATACAATTTTATATTTAATAGGAATATGATATTGATTTAAGTAGTATGAGTGAAGAAGAAAGAAGAAAACATTTGAAGAAAAGTCTGAATCAAAGACTAGGCTTTGGTGCTGAATTTTTAGACGGTATAAATAATATTCATTATTTTTTTCTAGAGGACTTATTAGATGATTTTGTCCAAGACATCAAACCTGCTGAAATTAAGCCCGAAGTTGATATAAGCAAACTTAGTGCTAAAGAAAGATTTAAGTTAAAAAGAAAAAACAAGAATAATACAAATAACAAAAAACCGTATTATTAATTTTTTACAATAGGAAAACGGAAGATGATAAAGAAGAAATAAAACAAGGTTATTATAAACTTTTATTAATTTAGAAGAAAAAGTTATTGTTGAACATAAAGAAAATGATATTAATAAATCTAGAGATGAAAATTCTTTCCCTTTTCAATGGATATTTGATCAGTTAGCATTAGATTTATTTGATCCAAAATGGGAGATTAGACATGGAGCTTCATTAGCATTAAAAGAATTATTAAAATACCAAGGAGATAAGTTTGGAAAAACACTTTTACTTAATAATGAAGAAAATAATAAGTCGAACCAATGTTGTCTTGTAGATTTATGTATTAGAATATTATGTGTTTTTTCATTAGATAAATTTGCAGATTTTGTAGATGATCAAATGGTTGCTCCTGTTAGAGAAAGTTGTTCACAAACATTAGCAATATTAATAAAATATCTAAACAAAGAAAATGTAGAAAAAACACAATATAATATTTTATTACTTATAAATCAATCAAATATAAATAATGTTATTTGGCAAGCAAGACATTCTGGGTTTTTGGCTTTAAAATATGTTGTTGCTGTTAGATTGGATTTAATTGATATATTGTTAAATGATACAATAATATCTGTTATAAAAGGTTTGAATGATAGTGATGATGATGTAAGATCTGTTTCAGCATCAACATTATTGCCAATTACATCATCAATTATAAATCATGATTTAATAGATAAATTATTATTATGTTTATTTAATATAATTGAAGAGAATAATGACGATATATCATCATCAATTAGCTCTGTTATGGATCTATTGAGTAAATTATTTGATTATGATATAATATTTGACATAATTAAAAAGCTGAATCTAAATATTGTAGAATTGTCTACTAAGTTTTTTAAATTCTTTAGACATAATATTAAAATTGTTAGAGAATCTGTTTTAAATGTTGTAAAAAAGTTGACAAAAGAATTGGATATTAACAAAGACTTTTATATTTTATTAGATATAATGAAATTATTAATAAAAAATACATTACTAGAAATTAAACCTAATATATTGGAGTTATCCAATGATATCCTCTTATCTATAATTCCTCATTTTAATAAGATAAATAAGGATGAATATATAAAAGAATTAATGAGGCTAATATGCATTTGGTATAACTTAATACTGAATCCAATTTCAATACCATTAAAAATATCCAATTTTCCTAACCCTATGGGTTTAGTAGTAGAAAATAGTTTAGATATTCCTATATTAGAAAACGATTTCTCAATTATTACTAAAGATCAATTAATATTATGCAAAACTACAACTTTGAAAATATTGTCAAAGTTGTTTGTATTTATTGATAAGCAAAATGTTAATTGGTTCTTTAATAATGTTTTGTTATTTTATTCTAATTCTTCTTATGCGTTCCAGATAAAATTGAACTATCTATTTATTTGTTATTGGTTGATGAACATGAATAATCAAGATGAGTATAAAGAAATGTTAACAAATTTTATAAATAGTAAATTGAATTCAGAAATAAACAACAAAGATTTCAATGAATTGGTACCAGAATTAAAAAAATTGAGATCTGAGTGCTTAGGTCTTGTAAATACAATTACGATGGATTTTAAGATAAAGCTGAATATTATTATAAAATCTCAAGTAAAGGGAGAGTCTCCAGATGGATTTTCTGTTAACGATGCTGAGCTGATTATTGGTAAACAATTTAATGAAATAATACTTCCTTCTATAAACAAGTTGGATGAGGAGAAATTATTAATAATTGAAGATAGAAAGAATAGCATAAAAAATATTATATCTAATACTAAAGAATTAAATATCAAATTAATAAATCAAGTACAGTATAGTTTAGCTATTTGTGCTATACAATTAAACATATTACCAAATGAATTAAATAAGATAATTAAACCTTTATTAAGTTCTATAAAAATAGAAGAAAATGAAATATTTAGAGAATTTATTTGTAAATCAATATCTGATTTAATATATTTATTATATGAAAATAATAAAAATAATGTTATTGATAAATTAATTGATAATTTAAAAGTGTACTTATTAAATAGTATTAATAATGATATTACAAATGAAATAAATGAAAATGACAAAATTTATTCTTTGATTATTAAACCTGAAGAGAAGGTAAAAGATAAAAACCCTGAAAATATATGTAAATTAGGATGTATGCTGAGTTTCAGATTTATATGTGAAAAATTTGGAGCTGAGTTATTTAATAAAATATCTAAAATCAAAGAAATAATATTTAGTTTATTGAAAAATAATAATAAAGAAGAATTAATTAATATCTTTAGTTTATTGGAAATCATTATTCCATATATTAATCCTGACCTATTAAATGAAATAGAAGTTATATTGATACCATTATTTGAGTGTTTAAAATCAGAGGATATAATAATTAGATATAAAGCATCAAAATGTTATTCAGTATTAACAGAAATAATGACATTATCATGTATGAAAACTATAATAGATTTAGGTATAAAAATGATACAAGATATGGAAAATGTAAACTATAGAAGAGGTATATCAGAATGTATTTATTTAATTATTTTAAAACTAGAATTTAAAATATTACCTTATATCATATTTTTAATTGGTCCTATTTTGGGTAGAATGAGTGATCCTGATATACATTGTAGATTAATTTGTACTAATATATTTGCTTTGTTAATCAATTTAATACCTTTAGAGATGGGAATTTCTAATCCAGAAGGATTTTCAGAAGAATTAATAAAACAAAAGAATGATGAAAGAAAGTTTTTAAATCAATTGTTAAATATGAATAAAATAGAAAAATATGATATGCCAATAAAAGTAAATATAGAATTAAGAAATTATCAACAAGAAGGTGTAAATTGGTTGATGTTTTTGAATAAATATAAATTACATGGTATATTATGTGATGATATGGGATTAGGTAAAACATTACAAACTATTTGTGTTATATCTTGTCAACATTTTAAAGATGATAAATTACCCTCTTTAATTATATGTCCTCCTACTTTAATGGCCCATTGGCAATTAGAAATAAAACAATATGTAAATAATCTGAATCCAATATTATATTATGGTAATACAGCAGAAAGAAAAAGATTAAGATTAAAATTCTTTGGGCATAACGTTATTGTAACTAGTTATGAAATCATTAGAAATGATTTAGAATTCTTTCAAGATATGATATTTAATTATTTAGTATTAGATGAAGGTCATATAATAAAGAATACAAAGACAAAATTAACAAAAGCAGTTAAATCTATAGAAGCACAGCATAGATTGATTTTAAGTGGAACACCAATACAAAATAATGTTATTGAATTATGGTCATTATTTGATTTCTTAATGCCTGGTTTCTTAGGAAATGAAAAGATATTTAATTCAAGATTTAGCAAACCTATTATTGCTTCAAGAGATTCAAAATCAAGTTCAAGGGAACAAGAAAGAGGTACTTTAGCATTAGATAAATTACATAAACAAGTATTACCATTTTTATTAAGAAGATTAAAAGAAGATGTATTAAATGATTTACCTCCAAAGATAATTCAAGATTATATCGTAGAATTATCAGAATTACAAAAATTATTATATGAAGATTTTAATAAAGGACAACAGTTATCAAATAAATCTCATGTATTTCAATGTTTACAATATTTAAAGAAATTATGTAATCATCCTTCTATTGTATTAAATGATTCACATCCTTTATATAAAGAAATCATTAAAAAATATGATATAAATGATTTAATACATTCTCCAAAATTAATGGGATTAAAACAATTATTAAATGAATGTGGTATAGGTTTATTAAATAATAATGAATTAATAAGTAATCATAGAGTATTAATATTTTGTCAAATGAAAACAATGCTGGATTTAATCGAATTTAATTTATTTAAAAGTCATTTACCAAACGTAACTTATTTAAGATTAGATGGATCTGTTGAAGCAAGTAAAAGACAAAATATTGTACATAAGTTTAATCAAGATCCTAGTATTGATTGTTTATTATTAACTACTCATGTAGGAGGATTAGGATTAAATTTAACTGGAGCAGATACAGTTATATTTGTAGAACATGATTGGAATCCTATGAAAGATATGCAAGCTATGGATAGAGCACATAGATTAGGACAAAAGAAAGTAGTAAATGTTTATAGATTAATAACAAAAGATACTTTAGAACAAAAAATAATGGGATTACAAAAATTTAAATTAAATATTGCTAATTCTATTGTTAATGCTGATAATTCTTCTACTGATTCTTTAAATACTAATCAATTATTGGATTTGTTTACTTTAGATGATGATCCTTCTGATAAAAAGTTAAATAATTCTAAATTATCCTTAAAAGAAGTTATTGAACAAGCTAATGAATTTGAAGATAATAATGAATATGATTTTGATCATGAAAAATTTTTAAATAATATATAAAATTTATTATTATTGATTAAAGAGATCGATGTTTATTAATTACTCTCTATTAGTACGCTATAGGTTCGAATCTTATATAAATATAAATTTCCTGGGCTAGATTTTTATGAAATTTTTAATCTGGCTTATTTTACTTGTTTTCTTTGAGTTGTATATAATTTACTTAAAAAATCTTATAATCTTAAAAAACTGCATTATTTGTTATAATCGCCAAAATTGATATACCCATATTTGATACAGAGACATTGTTTTATGAAAACATACATTTATAAAAGAATCAGAGCTTATGATTTCATTGAAACCCAAATATTTTAAAATAAGTTAAAAATATATTTGTAAAGATAATATTAACCTGTGAGAGGAAACTTCCTGTAATATCACATCATCAGATAAAATATTGATAAAATTTATTTGCATTTAAATTTATTAAAATGGCAAAAAAGGTACAGATAATATCATCAATCAAAACATTTCAATTTCTAATATTTTTTCTTGTTCTTTTTTGTTTTTCTTATTAAAAGCATGAAAAATAGATACTATGATTTCATAATTCTGATAGACCAATCCTCTATTGGGATTCTATTGAGATAGACAGCGAATTTTATTTTAATATAATTCGTTCATAATAAATTGTATGCCCCAATTTGGCTAAACTGTAAATAAAAACTAATTAACAAATTTTCACCGAGGATTATATAAACTTTCCCATCGATTCAAATGCCTATTATTTAAAATTTATAGTGACATATAATCTTTTAATTAAATTTTGTTATGAGAAAGCCTAGGTTGAAACACAGAATAACGAAATTTTATTAACTTCATTTAAAAAACAACCATATATTTAATATAAGCACACTGATAAATATAAAATCAAATAAAAAATATAGTTTTAATAAAATAAAACTAGTGAAACTTAGCATGCTTATGATATTCTAAAATAAATTAAAAAATATTATACTTAAATGAGCAAAATAATCAATTGTATATCCAAGCAAGAACATAGATATAATAAAATGGAAGAAAGGTGCATGAGAATCAGTATAATGTTCATGATATCTTTGATACCATCCTTTAGGTTCATATTCTAAAGCTTTTCCTTTAGGCATTCTTTTATAAAAATCAACTAACTTTGATATATCATATTTATTAATTAACTCATCTTCTTTTCCTTCTACCTTTTCTGGCTTTGTAGTATATAATTCACTTATATTTGGCGGTATTATTCTTTGTAATTGTCTTGCATTTTTACTAAATAATCTTTTGGTTATTAATGAATTCATTTTAAATTTTTATTTTGAATTGATTATGTAATTCGGTTAATTTGGTCAAAATAATATTGAGTTAAGTATTTGTAACATTTCAACAGGAGTAGGCCTAAACGAAACTCGATTCTTTAATTAATGCTATTATTCAAAAAATTTCTAGAAGCCTCTATGTAAAATAAAATTTCAACTTTTTTGATTTATAGGTAGGGCTACAATAAAAACCCATAAAAATTGACAAATGAGGACAAAAGACAGATCTTTCCAACATATATGACTAAAATCTGAAATATTTTTGCACCAAATAAAAACTTTGATAAAATACTAAAAATATAAACTTATTAGTATTTTGTGCCTTATCTTTAAATAAAAATGTGGTACTTATATATAATCAAGATTGTTAATCTGCAAAAAAGCATAAAATTAATCAGAAATCTGTCTTTTTAAATAAGTTATAAAATAATATTAAGAATTTAAAAACAACATTAAACATGGTTTTTTAAAAAATAAATTTTAGTCTTTTTCGATTTTGAGCCCTATATTTAAAAAACTATCGAAGAACAATAAAAAATACTGAAGAATTATTATTTAAATTACTACACAAAAATCTATATACCCGATAAGTAGCCCGAAGTCATTATTACAAATATTTAAATTTTCAACCAATTATTTGAAAAGTTATAAAATGAAAAAGGAATAAAAACAAAAAGACTAATTTTTTTATTACTTTTCACTTATGTTTCGGTTGAGATTTTTCTCACAAATCTTCATAATGACTAAGGGATACTTATCGGGCCCTACAGCCAAAAAATATTGAAATGTTACTAATTGAAATATCAAATTTTGATTAAGAAAGTTTATCAAAAAATTTTAATAAATCAATTTATTTTCTTGATATGCTGCTGTTTGATTTCTACACACATGTAAAGGAACTATTTCATAACCTTTATCTAAAATTTAATCAATCAAATAAATAGGTTGATCCACAGAATACTTAAGTTTATCATGTTGTAAAATAATAAAAGAATCCTTATCAGGATCACCTTTACTTATTCTATATCATCAAATATTTTGTGTCTATTTTCTGTATCATGTTTATATTTCCAATCATTTGTATCCAAATTAGTAAAAATATTTTCATACCCCATAGAATTTACTAAATCCAATGTTTTATTATTGAAATCATAATAAGGGAGTCTAAAATATCTAGGTTTCAACTTCAAAATTTCATAAAGTTTATCTGCAACTTTCTTTACTTCAGAATATTTTTGTGTATCATTAAGTTTTGTGAATTATCGATGTGACCAACTATGTAATCCTATATCATGCCCTTCTTCATGTATCCTCTTTACTAGTTCTTTGTTTTTTCTAGCCTATTTCCTATGAAAAAGAAACTAAACTTTACATTTCTCAACTTAGAAAGTTCCAATAAATCATTAACATTTTTAGTAGGACCATCATCAAAAGTTAAAGAAACCAATCCTGGTTTATAGCATTTACGTATAATTTCATTGTTTGCTAAAATAACACTTATAAATATTAGTTTCATTTTAATTATAATTAGTTATTTTTTAGTATATTTATATTTATTTCACAATCAAATATCTTATTGCATTTTTTTAATTAATCCGCTTTTCTCTTATTATAAAAATGTGTATAAATTGTGGCAGCTTTAATTAAAATATTATCTAGAAATCCAATGTTAATTATGTTGAATAAGTATAAAATTTATTAAGTAAGAATTTTGCATAATTAAAGTTATTTATATATTTTGAATGTAAATTTCATTGAGAATTTAAAAAATGTGATAATTTCGATGCTTAAATATTTTTATTTAATGAAAATTATTTAGTTTTAGACCCATAGATAAAGATACCAAATTATCAGTTTCAATCATTTCTACAGAACTTAGTATTAATTCTCTCAATAGGATTTAAACTCGGGCCATATTTAATGGTAGTCGTACGTACTAATTACAAGCCCACAAGAGGGCGTATTTATTCTGATAGAAAACTGGATTTTGATAATTTTGTATATTACTATTTTCTATTTTGAAATTATACCCGGAATAGTTTACATATATGTGACAATTAAGTATTCAAAATGTTTTAAAATTTTAATTGAACTATAAAAATCATTACTGGTATTTTCCGAAAATAAGCACACCCCTTTTTACCAAAAAATCAAATAATTTTAGAAGAAACTTTTGAACCTAAAATAAAAAATGTAGATTGAAAACTGGTTTATTAAGTAGCTTTTGCTTCATTGACAGGGCTAGGGAAAAAATTAATTGATTTTAAATTAATTGCAATTAATTGTAATTTTAATTGATTGTGAGTCAAATAATTAATTTTTAATTAATTTTTGCAAAATAATTGATTTTTAATTGATTTTCAATTAATTTTTAAAATAAGGCTCAATTTGTATCTACAACTTTTTTATATTTATCTATTTTAAGTAATAAAATACATCATGAATGGGACATTTTGCCTCTTTCAAGTAAAAAAATCTAAAAATTATTAAAATTTGCCCAGATTTAACAGATGTATATTTAATTAATTAATTTTTATTTAATTTTTTCATAATAATTAATTTTTAATTAAGTGTTTGCAGATTAATTAATTTTTAATTGATTTTGCCGAAAAATTAATTTAAAATCAATTATTTCCCACCCCTGCTATTTATAGATTTAAAATCCTTTACATATAAATAATTTTCTAGTTTATCTTAATTTACTGTGATATAAAATATAATTTTACTTAAAGATGACCAGAGTCGTTTATATTTTAAAACAAATTAGTTTACTGCAAAATATACAACAATCTTTCTCAACTCATTTTTATTATTGTTTTATTTTATTAAGCAAATAATTAAATTTATATTCATTTTTAAAAACAGTTTTATAGTTGTATGCGTATATAAATAAATCAAAAACTGTATTATGTAATGTAAAAAGCTCGATTGATTTATTGATACAGAAATTTTAATTCATTCTTTCAATAAATAACTGATATTATATACTTTGCTAATTTTAAAAATTACACATCAGATCAAAAGAGCATAAAATGAAATAAGGGTAATGACCAACAATTGGGGGGGGGGGAGAGTCAGACATATGACGTAATATTAAATAATTATTGTTAAACATGGTTAATTTTTAAAT
>JAQFYD010001081.1:0-13668 GCA_034694225.1 Bourletiella hortensis
TTAATATGGACAACCTCATACACGTGTCCCGGCAGAAACGTGAACGTGAGTAATATAGGGAAAGGGATTAAGATTTTCTGCTATATACCGTCCATCAAATCCCATCTAATGTCACACATTACGTTTTCCTTCTCAAAATTACTGATAAAAACCAAACTTTTGAGCTCAGCAGCATATAGAAGCAGTCGTCGCAACTGCATGCGCATGAGCCTTCGTACTTAAATCCTCCCCTCATTCTGAAATTTTCCGGATTTTCTTATACTGTTTTTTATAATTATTTTTCAAAGCTGCACGGAGGTTTCCATCTGCGTGACTTTGCTCTCGCATGCTAGCTTTTTTGGTAACATAAAAACACATATATTTCAATGCCACTAAATAATAATTTTCACATTGCTAAACTCAAACAGTGAAATGGAAATCAAAGTCAAATGAAAAAACACAATAATAATGGCCAATGCTGAAAGCAAAAATGAACCAAATTTTTCATGATGAACTGAAAAAAAAATCTAAAACAATGAAGCGTTTCATTTTCAATATAAAAATATATATAGCCATATATAGAGTATGGGATTTCAAGCGCAGGACGTTTTGACGCTGGGCAGTGACGGAAAAAAATTACTAAAAATCCAAGGGACACGAGTGCAGATGGGTGGAATCAAGAAGAACAATGGTACTAAAAACAGATTTATCATCAATGCTAAACATCATGGGTCAGTTCTGGTCACATCAATAATGCAGGGTCCAATAAGAAGGGGTCACTCATGAGAAGAAGGGTCACACAGTCAGTAGGTCAAAATGCACAGTAATTATTATTATTAGTAATGCAAAGAGAATAGTAGTAGGAGTAGTAAGTATAATGTAACAGTAAGTATATAGAGACAAGCAGCTTCGGGTTCTGTTCCGGGATGACTAGTAATACACGCAAAACAAAACAACACAGGGGCTATAAGACACACCCAACAGTAGTAGTATGTAGTAAAGATTATAAGGGGAAAGTAATCGTAGTAATGATCAACTACTCAGGTTTCCCTTTTAAAAAATCTCGTCTTGAAGATTGTTTTTTTTTCAAAATGAGTAAATGTAGTTTTTTTTCTAGGAGCTAAAAACATGATTTGTAAATAAATGTGTCTAATTTTCTGTGAATTTTTATAATAATTATTATGCAAAATATGAAGCGAAAAAATCAATGAACTACGCCGCCAGTCTCGCTCGAATGGTCGAGTCTATCGATCTATAATGCAAGAGTCTATAGCTCCACGTTCAGTTAATGGGTATTATGAAGAAGCAGAGAACAGAAATGTAAATAATATGTCAATGATTGTCTAAGAAAGTAAATAACATGTCAAAGGAGAAGCATGTACAGTAATGTAATAAGAGAAGAAGAAATGACTTTCCCCAAGCACTAATATAATTTACCCAGCCCGTTAAATGTTAGCAAGTAGTAGTAGTAGTAAACTCTTAGTGTAAAAAAATTGTTGCTTGTCCTCACAACCTTGTCCTACTTAATAATTGCAAAGGTAGGTAGGTAGCCCTCTAAAATATAGATAAGTTAGGTGATGAAAGCCTAGAAGTAATAATTATAATAATAATAATATTTGTTGTGCCTATGCTGCTATGCTGCTGGTGCTTTCACGTGATGCCAGGAGTGAGAGCTTTGATTTGAATATATAATGCATTGATTGATGAGCAGATGTATACTAACATAATGTAATTAACTATAGCAGAGTATCTGAAGCATAGGAAGCTCAAGGCTTACCTCTCTGTGAGGGGATTTTCTCCTCGGCTACATATTTCTGCTCTTCTCTCTCATAGGATGAGGTCATCATGCTATTCTTGGAGGCATCAAATACATTCTCATCTGTTGGACTCAGGCTACGCAATCGCTGAGATTTCACTTTGAATGACTCGGTTTGGGAGAGTTCCTCCAGCGACTCGGAATCCTGTGTAAAATAAGTCTAGTTACAAGTGACGGCAATAGATTAAACATATCTGATTAAATGAATTGAATGGACGACATTAACAATCACTAATACATTGCTCTGAAGCTCAAATATTATCTCTCGTATACTACTTTAACTAGAAAGATTTTCAATCCATTCCATGCATGAATGGAGTGAACTATTCAAGCATTAATTATTCAACTACAATACTTCCAAACGCCATAGCCAAGCTTATTGGGTAAAAATAGATTAAATACGTCAATAAAAATTTTGATTTTTGGTAGGAAGGGACTTCCAAAGCAGGCTCACTCATCAGCGGAGGGATTTTAGCCAGCAATTATTCTTACGGTTTGAAAAATAAAACACATACTTGAAGGTGTTTTTTGGGGGTTAGTAGAAGAGGAAGAAGAAGAAGAATAAATAGAGAGAGAATTTTTGGAACTATAGCGGAAGAGAAGCAATGGATAACATGATACCTTCATCATATCTTGTTCGTCATAACTCACATCTAAGCTCAAATTTCTCTTCTCGCTCTTAAGGGGCTGGATGATTTGATTCTCGAGGGCTTTGATAGCCTGATCCACATGTGTCTGAGCGATGATTTTCTCTGAGGCATCCGTGACTGGGGCCACATTTCCAATACATTTCGCCACAATATCATCGCGTCCAATGGAATTCAGTGCTTTCTCCAAGGCGTTCCCAGTAGCACGGTCTCCTGCTTGTTGCATCCACAACCGAAGCATGACCGTCGCCTGTTGACAAAAAACGTGGTCATCGTGAGTTTTACGCTCTGGTATTAGGCGTTTACGTATTTGCCGAGAGAGTAGGAAGAGACTGAATGGCTTACCTGCTGATGAGGACTTTGAGGATATTCAGCTTCAATGATTGCGACATCCGGGTCGGCAATGCCGAGATGACGGGCAAGTGGAATCCAGTCATTACCAAGAAGGTTCGCAACATCGGAGATTTTCAGGTCCGCCTTGTGAATCTCACCTGGTCCAACGGTTAAAAGGCTCGTCTTGGGTGTCGAGGAGTAGGCCGCATTTCGAATATTGTAGCGGTTTGTGTGCAGAGGAAGTCGAGGTGAGGATGACATCGAAGGTGGGGCTGAGGGCTCGTCGGGCAGGATTTGGTCAGGGAGGACAATGTTCAGGTTACATACCGGAACTTGATCGGACTTTCCACTTGACTGGAATGGGAAACGATTATTTATAGTCGCCTGTTAAAATTCCCCGTTTTAAAAACATACTTTCGGATTCTTTCATAATTCTCTTAAGATTATACACATTGAGGACAAAACCACGTACACGGAAACTTTGAAATAAATCCAAAAATTGTACATCACAACATTTCACTCCCCTCCATTGCATTTCTGCAATGTCGGTGGAGAACAATACTAAAACAAGATCCGAAAATAAGTTCTCAAAAACTAAAATGAACACATCAATACGAGTAATCCCATCGGGAGAACACTGTATACCTTGGACTCTCTCATGAAAATAATACGTCCCACCGCATCAGCATTAGGATCTCTAAGTCTGACCAGGAATGGCAATCGGTTTTCTTTAAAGGCATAAAATTTCAACCTAAGTTGTTCACCAGACTTTGTAACTGGTGCCAAATTCCCGGCAAACTCAACCCATTGTGGTTTCCCTTCCAGAACCTCCACATCCCGACTCTTGGCAACTTCAGTGAAATTCTCTTGACCTAGAAAAACAAAACAATATTTTAGGTTCATAGGTGACATTGTTTATTGCTGCTTCCCAATTATTAGATTCGTGAGCTCCAAGAAGCCTCACAAGTTTACTAGGATACTTCGCCACGGGCCTATAGCATAGACGCACACTGCGTCTTTGCAGGATTTAACCTCATTTGGTTAGAAAAAAGTAAGTAGCTACCTTCAAGAGTTTTCTCCTCACGGTCATCCGTCATGCAGAAGACCCTCAACCGGGCTTCAGTTGGCTCTATCCTCTTTGCGAAAATGACAAACCTAAAGGAAGAAAAGGACCACAACAAGTTAAGAACATGCCATCTCAAACCCATATTAGCATCTCACACCTGTACTGTTCACAAAGTGCTCTATTTAGCACACGTACCTCCCTCCAATAATCAATAGAATGAAGGGAACTTAATTAAGTGTGAGTAATTAATGTAATGCTTCTCATGATCCCGTGAAATCTCACTTACTTGGCCATAAAGGGAACATGGATGGCTTCTCGGTACAGGTCCGTGGCCATTCGGGTTACATCATGACTCGCATGTCGACAGTCGACCAGCCAAAACCTGGCGGACACGGTGGTTGTAAATGAAACACAGTCGTTCACAAAGGTAAGTGGGGTCGAGCCCGTCACATCCTCCCATTGTGCTCTCGTTGTCCCTCCTATACATGGCACAGGAAGAAAATAAAGAAAACACTATGGGACCCGCAGAAAAATATGATTTCTCATCAAGCAGAATCTAATACATGAAATAACTACTAACTGATAACGATAATAATAATAAGTAACAATAAATCTACATAATAGGTTACTGCAATCATTTGTGAGTAAGTAAGTAATAATAATAATAATCATGTTCCAAGGAAAAAAGTTTGTAATATTAGCTCTGTCAAATCTCCTACAATTTTTCGCCAAAAATAGCATTACATGTAAGATGTCACTTAGAACATATTCAACTACATTTCTCACATAGATAATAAAGAGATAGAGACAGACAGCGGGAGAGAGACAGATATACTAATTTGTGTTTAAGTGTGTGAGATTAGTAAGTAAAGGGTGAAGGCTGCTAATATATTTTAAGAAAATTATATGAAAATACTAACTCACTCTCTCCTGAACAATTCTACTTGTTTTTCCTCCTGAATAATAACACTAATAATATTTACTCAAACTCAATCGTGTTAACAAATTACTCAGTTCTCATCATGAATTATGATCACCGTGACTGTGAACACGGCTGTTGAAAATCCATAAAGGTGTACGTCTACTAAGTAATTATACAATGATAAAAGTCATTCAAGAGTCAGAGAGAGGATTCCACACACCCACACGTAGTATGTCTACCAATAATAGTATTGCAAAACATCAACAACAGACACATTAAATGCATACAGAGCCAATCCATTTGTTAATAATAATAACATGCACATGGCAATCATATAGTTATTAAGTCCGTAGCTAAGTAAGAAGGTATACACTAATAATTGTAAACAACTGCTGCTACAATATGAATACACGTACAGCAAATGGGGATGGAAAGGGTCAGAGAGAGAGTATTCATCAAGACAAATAACATGCTATTTTATCTTTGCATACATTGTACAGCATTAATTTACAACTTTGTTTTTCAACAAAAGGCATCCGCACACACGAGACATGTCAACAAGACGCAGGACTTTGAGCTTCACTTCCAAATAATCCGAAAAACTTATTTTATTCCATGGAATGATACCTCAAAAAAATTTCCTCTGCTTTCCATTTCACCATTCCTAACACTTCTTCCGCCTTCTTTTTAGCCAAAGTATTGCTACGATATTAGGTATAAATTACCGCTTCATTATTATTATGAAATTCCAAAAACTAAAATGACTCAACAAACTAAAGTCTGAAGCCCTGGACCAAATATGTATTGGCAAGATGAGTGCCGCAGCAAACAGAAGAAGAAGAAAAAAAAAGTAAAGTCAAATGGTGTCAAAAACAGATGACCGAAAATCCCGCTAACTCCAACAACAACCGCAGTTGCAGAAAAACAAAACCTTCCGCTGAGTTCGTTTATTATCATATTAGTGACTCAAATAATTATACTTGAGCAATTTATATATAAAGAACGATGGCTTACTGCAGTGCAGCGTGTGTGATTGGTTATCTACTAGTTTCAACAACTAATCCGAGTGGGGAACTCATTTACACTTCCATAGGGATCTTAAATGCAGGCATGTAGTTAAAATATTCTCGAAAAATCTCCGCTTTAGAATATTTTCTCAATAAACTTATTTCTTTTTCTACCAAAATGTGAAAGCTTTCGCTGACGACAACAATCGCTTGCTTGCTTGACTGGAGGCTCATGGATAACCCTCCTAAAAAGAAGTGAATATAAGTGCCAGTGCTAAACAGGATCTTGTACTCGTCATGCACTTTCCTCAAGAAATATTGGAATCCCATAACTTTAACTCAAGCCCTTGCCCCCTGGACAGTACAATGCAAGTGAAAGTATTAAAATTTATGTGTGTGTGTACGTGTGCTCGCTCACAGGCAGATTCTGGTCGTGTTATGGGTGTATAGTATTAACTGGGGGAAAGCAGTAAAAGTAACCATAGCAACTGTCAACGCTGCTACAATCACAATTATTATTTGTACAGAGAAATTAAAAGAGATTTTTCCAAGGTCATATGTTGCCCATTTCATGCTGCATAAATGCCATTCAAAATGGGTGTAAGAACAGAACTTCGATTCAAAGGAATAGGGGTGCACAAAGACAAGAAGAAGAGTATTGACTGAAATTATTCGTAAGTTTACATCATTCCCATTAGCTCTGTTAGTTTCTTTAATGCTTTCTCCATATATGTGTTCAAGTGTGCAGAAGCCACCTCCATACTACGCTACCAAAATCCCCTTCTACCTTCCTACCCAATGGCTAGCAATTACAAATTGAATTGCACCCTTTTTTAACCTCAATCTAACCCACCCCTTCATCCTACTGGCCTTCAATCTCTTAACAATTAAATCACTTTATGAAACGGCGTTAGTTACTCAAAGCTGATTCTCATCATTACCACATAAGCAGCTGATATAATTACGTGGAGAAATAACAAGCTGTGCACCACTGCCCATCATCTTTGTGACTTGTGAATGATGCAGAAAATAACTTGTGGCTCCATAAGAAATTACTGTGTATAGCTATTAGCTTAAAGTAAAATCATATTACAAGGCCCTGGGAACATTGTAAAGAAACAAATAGTGTTCAAACCAAATCGAACCCTGTGAGTGAGGTGGAGTGCAGAGAGGATCACAAATTGGAGAAATTTTCTGTTTGTGAGAAAGAAAATGTGAAAGGCAGAGAAAGAGAGAGAGAAAGAGAGAAAGGGGGAGGGGGCAGCCGAAAAAAAACAATAATTTATTAAAAAAGACCAAACTATTGCCAGAAAATTCAGGCAGGCTAAAAAGACAGCAGGAATAATTTTTTTCATACATAGAAAAAAGGCATAAAAAATATATTTCTAAAAGTGAGAGCAAAAGACATGAAAAAATAGAAATTTTATAGTATAAAAAGATAGAGAGAGAGAGAGGTATAAAGACTTCTCGAGGCTTTCATACTTGCACAATAATTATGTCGCTCATGGTTTGAATTAATTTTATCATCCTCCTGTTGTACATTCTTCTCGATCGTAACTGACAGAGAGGGAGAGAGAGAGAGAGATAGACAGAGATATATAGAGAGGTATGATACAGAAGATTTTTTTTTGGTTTATAATAATATAATATAATAGCACAGTGAAAGTAGCAATAAATAGTAGTAGAGAGAGATAGAATAGTAACAGTAGTAGTAGTTTGTTATAGAAGGGAGAAGAGTGTATTTACCTTTGAGCGATCTTTTCCGAAACACGCCTGCACTCAGTAAGCCCAAACAATACAATATACAATATAGATATATAGATATGAAATACAGTACAGCTCATCAAGAACGAACTCAGACGAAGAAGAAGACGAATCTCTCTCACCACTATATATAGCACAACAGAAATAAGAGATGGACCAAAGGGCTAAAACAAGTCATGAGCTATCCCTTCATTAGAAATACAAGGAAATAACGGGGAAAAAACAAAGAATCCCCAGGTACCCTCATTCTATCCTTCATAGTGAATCTCCCTATCATTATCATCTTCCATTGAGAAAATCAACCTGTCCTAATTGAACCTGTGTAATTATGACACGTGATCAAGCAGCATCACTAATGTGTTAGTAGCAAAAATAAAACGTATTTAGGCAGCCCCACAATCACACCTGTTTCATTATTTTATTGCCACCATCGTCACCCTTCAAGCACAATGCTTTCCAAGTTGTAGCAGTCGTACTTTCAACAGCATATGACCTCTTGCCTCTAACAGGCTCACTGCCCTATGTGTAGCTATGTGACGACCAGGACTTTACAGCGCTATAGTAGTGTGGCAACTATTTATGATCAATGTTAAGGCATGACAGCTAGGAAAATGCACAAATCGTAATTCCATTAGTATAAAGTATAAGGAGGGTGAATGAAGCCTATGCAAGAGCATTGTTTCCAATTGCTGGCATATGTATAGCTAATAGAACTGTATATGAACATTTTCATGTCTGATTCCACTGAAAGCAAGAAAAATTACAACAGTCACATATTATAAAGCAAAAGGAAACATAGTAGTAACTTCTCTCCCATATTGAACCACACAAACACATATGAAAAGTCCCTACCAGTCTTCAAAAAATGCATGGTGTTCTGTTCAAACCGTGGGAAGTCCTACAGTGTCGCACGTTATCGTCAAAGTGAAAACTCGGTTACACGGTGTACTAATGTACCTCCACTACAGCTGCAAGTGTAAATGTGTGGTCTTCTTGGTTGCCTAAATGTTCATCTCATTTTTAGTCATTTGAACAAGTCCGAAGCAGTCTTTCCTTTCAAAGACGTCATGGTCAAAATCTGGTCGTTATTATGTGTTCGCGTGTTTGTGAGAATGTGTCTCTGTAGTGAAAGTCTTGTGTCTTCCGACGTGTTGTAGTAGCTATGGAGAAAGTTTCACCTGTGATATCTCCATGCAGAGTAATAATAATACTAGAATGAATTCATACACACGCTATAAAATACTACGACATATGTGTCAACACGGTCAAACTCCATCTACAAGTGTTGTCAACTAGTAACATGTCAATTTAATAATACTACCGAGAGAAGAATAGCTATATAGAGAAGACTGAGTAAATCGAGAGAAGACGAAAAACATGACTTAAATGGGAAACACTCTGCAAAGAAATGACAGAAGACAGAGGAGGGACCAAAGAAACGACGGGAGGATACACGAGAATGAAAGATTCTACTACGATTACTAAAATTCTATCATCGTACTAATGATTAATGTCAAAAAAAGAACTGAAAAATTGGGACGATATACTAACTATAAGAGCGATCTCTGTACAATTATTTCCAACAATGTAAGTACGTACTCATCCTACGAAAAATCAACGTTGGGCATCGCTGGCCCTACCAACCAATCAACAATTACTAACAAAGTTTTCCTAATGATTACTTTATCGTCACTAGTATCATCATCATCATCACCACCACTTATCATCACAAGTACGACACATCAGATAGTAAATGCGGATAGGAATTAAAGAGTAAGAAAGAGAGATAGAGAGAAAGCTACAGGAGGACTATTAACTGTTAATGGATTACATCCTATGTCTATAGAGTCTTATCACTTTATAAGGTGCAACCTGAACGGGTCTCTACTAATACTTAATGAATTTCATAGTAAAAATTACGGAAATTTGCTAAATAGTTATTAGCTTGCTAAACATTAAGTTAGAATAAAAGTTCAAATTTCTTACCGGTGATGGAACAAAGTAACCTAAGGGATGAGTTTGGATCTTGACTCTTGGGTACTGGAATTGTCAATGTGATTGGCTTATGGAACTTTCTCCTTCGGGGTTCCACAGTGACGATGGGTGACACAGAAACTCGACTTCCAGCCACTTTGTTGATCAACTCCGTGGGTATTGGTTGTGCCTGCAGGGATTATCAGGTTTTTTTTTGTTGTTGTCGTTTTCGTTTTCGTAGCAACAATTTTTATTCATTTTGTCGCCCCAAAAATCAATCATTGTTCGAATGGTGGTGCAATCATCCATGGATTTAGCACAGGCAATAATAACAACGTATTTCCAAAATGGCAATTTTGTTTTCGTGGGTAAAATAATGTATGCGGATATGCCATCATCATCATCACGATCATAAAACCAACAGCAGCATCATCATCATCAGCATCAGCAGCCACAGTAGCAACAGGTAAATGTGGATTGACCGAAAATAAAAAGAAACAAACAAAACCAAAATACTTTAGTAAAAAAGCAAAATCTCAAACTAAATTCACACTAATGAAACAAACCGAAAAAAATCAAACACATATGAATACCAGAATCCATGTAATGCACGGTGCTTTGCTCTCTACATTTCTTGGTTATTCAAACCCACACAAACTCATCTAATAATTCTTATGCAGCCATCATTATGTACACACACTGATCCAAAATCAATATAATAATAAAAATACTAACAACTAAACGAAACTAAAAATAATCCCGGGATGGAGAAAATAACAAGTTCTAATAATAATAATAATTTTTGTGAGTGTGAGAAGCAGTGGAAAAGCGTAGCATATCAACCATCATGAATAATCACACAACTAATTAATAATAATAAATCCTTCAAAAAATCTCTTATCAAGCAAGGAGGCCCCCAGAGACATGAACAGAAATGAAAAAAATTTCGGCAGACGAGAAAAGAAGGTTACTAATATCATATGGAAGAACTGAACAAGTCAATAATCAAGGAAGGGCGTATATGTATATATATAGAGATAGAGAGACCCAGAGCGGGGTACAGAAAGGGTTCATTAAAAAAGAAACTAAAACTAATGACAGTACGTTTCTTTTTTGTCTTAAGAAAAGGTATTTTTTTTCAGAGTTCAAAAAGGTTCATCCGGCTTTCGGGAGTCAGCCCAATAAAATATATCAATATCATAGTCTTATAGAAGTGTACACAGATAATTACATAATACGAACTTTAACTATACAGGATACTAATATAGTCATACAAATATACGGGACCTTCTTGGCTCAATGTCATTTCTGATTGAGATGACCAGTTAGCCAGCCTCTCATCAAGAGAAATCAATAAGAATTAATACAAATAAAAAATTAAGAGCGCTTCCACTGCTCTCCACAAACTCTTCTTTTTCCAAATAATAATACCATAATAATAACAAACATAATGTGACAAGTGTGGTTTTTTTAGTCGCAGTAATAACAGTAAGAAATTTCAAGGCGGAAAAAAATCATGATCCTCATCGTTAATCATCATTGTATTATTATCAGTTAGTACACCGACAGTGGACACAGGACTTGTCTTTTTGAAACAAATTTTCCATACTTTATTGGGCGGAATCCCGTCATCTCTACCATACATTTTACAAGTTGGCAGAGACCCGGATACCTTTCCATATCATTATTATTGTATGTTAGACTTGCAGATGTTGTTTTTTTACACAAAGAAAATGCTTTTGTTAATCATTATTATCATAATTCATCATCAATATCATCATTCAGTTTACGCTGCTGAAGTTGTAACAACAACAACGTATACGTGCAACTCTTTCTTCTCTACTTTTTCTTAAGACTATAAATTTTAGAAGAAGATGAAGAAACTAAACATTAGTGTACTAATGATAATATCTCAGGAGCCTTAAGGGCCCCCATTTTCTACAGACACACAAAGAGAACGAGTACATAATCAATATCATCATCAACATCATCATCATGAACAACTAAGTAAGTAAGTTATAGAAGTATTTCAGTAATAATTCACAATGATCAATCACGGTTAGCACACATTGACATTGAAATTATTAGTGAATCAACTATTTTTTCCCCCACTGGAACTAAGCTACTCATGGCGGAACAAAATGACTAGAAAAAAAAATTTGTCAGAACTGGGCTGACCGACTAAGGTTGTTAGCTTCAGCTTGAAGCAATAAATTTATATAGCTGTACACAACTCTCTTTATATGCCATCAATATCATACTCGATCATCTACGCCCCTCCTTGACGGCACCTTGAAGCTCATTCATAGCGAGTCAAAGAAACCATTATTATTAGATACTAGAATTCGACTAGATCATAAAGAAATCATTGTTGCTTGACTTGCAATTGCTCACGACTGTAAATGCAAATGGAAAGTTCACACTTTCTTTCCAACTCATCCGCAGTTCCTTCCTTCCCTCTGTAGATTTGCACGGCAACTTTTGCGTCAACCCCGGCACGTGCTCAATCATCATCCACCCCTTGCTAATCTACTGCCTAAACTTCAGACCTAGATACACAGACTTTTTTTTTGCTAGTGACTATACCATATGGGTGAGTGTAAATAGTTATCAGTGAGTATCAGTAATTAGGATAGGGTAATTGACTTACAACCACTTACTCCGCTAGTCAGCTGGTTACTGAATTCAGCGAAGATTTCCTCAGCTTCTTATGTATGCCTAAGACTTAAGTTTCTAGTCACAATACTTCTCACAACGACGACAGTACAGGACAATACATGGAATTATAGGAAAAAGGGATCCATATCGACCCTAATGATACATCTATTTAGATGAACGTGTATTATGGCAGTGAGTCAGACATGTAAGGTATACTTTAGTACACGCAGGGCCGTAATACAGCAAGCTAAGTTTAAAACCTATGAATGAGTAAAAGTTTAGCTATCCATAGTACGCCCAGCGCCTCAAATGTTCTCGTTACAATTATTTTCATGGAGGACATGAGATTTTTCTATCATTGCCTACATTGTTTTGTGAAATTTAAGAACCAATGGTACTACGGCTAAAAATGCTAATCTGACCTACTGACCTCTAGTTATGACCGACAAATCATGACAACTTCTCAGGATTCCTTGAGTCAGGACAAGATAGCCTCTTTACAGCCAAAGCATCTTCTATTCTCTCAAAAGAGTACTGGGAACTGAGAAAATTAAATGTAAAGTCGATCTGAATAAGCCAACAATTATAATCATTTGTGTCGAAATGAAAAGAGTGGCAACTGCAGAAAATAAGCTCTCCTGTATATGATCCAAAGGACTATGAGATAGAGAGTATTTTTTTTACAAGTATAGATATATGTATAATTTACAATAACCATAGTGCAACTTTTTGTTTCAATTTTAACTCTGCAATATTAACAGTTTTTTTTCCTTCCAGGCACTTGAAAAGCTACGTTGGTCTTCTACAGTGTACAGCAAGAAATGCTACTCGTATAATACATTTTCCAGTTTTATTTTATCCCTCAAGTATCCTCATCTAAGGCTCCGGCATTTAATCACGACTAGTGTTATTATTTATATTCTTCTGAATGATACAGACTCGACTGTATTTGACTTGTTATTTCTATTATATTTCGTGAATGAAGCATGTTGTGGTAGATATGTTATGAATTAGCTATATACAACATGATGCACCAACCATTACTTTTGCTAACGGAGGTGCAATGAAATGGTACGTGAAAACAGGATGTTAGGAATAGCAGTGGAACGGAAATAATCTACACCGTTCCTGTGTCCTCTACTACAGTTCCTTACCTACCGTAATAATGGTGTGTCTGGGTGTGAGCAAATATTAGGAGTTGACTACTTCAGCTAGCATATGAATCTGCATCGTAAGCCCGCATTGGCTCCATTGTATACACCAGTTGCTGCTGTTCGGACTATGTCAACAAGTATACGTTTTCGATTCAACTGACTATTCGGACTGAATGTCATTACTATTATGCAAACGTGTATTTAATTCTGTTTGTAATGCAACACAGAGATTCGAATTCCCTCAAAAGGGTTTGAATTAGGAATGGCAGGAATTAAGGAAAGGAAAGGAAGGATGGGAGAAAGTAGGAAAGCGGGGACGGGAGAAAGTAGGAAAGAAAGGATGGGAGA
>JAQFYD010001082.1:0-13667 GCA_034694225.1 Bourletiella hortensis
TTTAAAATCCCGGGGATACTCGGATAAGCCGGGTTTTAAGTTCGTAATATCCGGTTCCCGGGCCTCTCTAGTCCGGGTTTACCGGTCTTAGAAAAATCTAGAGCAATAGGTGTTAACAAAAATTATTAAAAACTTGTTTTTAATGGTACTTTACAAATCATTGGTTATTGTTGATGTATATTTAATTAAAAGCTATCTTAAATTATAGTATTGAGCTCAACTTCAATTCTAATCAAAACATTTCAATTTCATTGATAGTAACTTATATATAAACATAGTTGTATTACAACTAAAAAAATATTAGATGTAAAAATTAGGTGTAAATTTACATTTTGTAAGTTAAATTTTTAAATTAAAAAAATCAATGGCATAATATTTGACCGGAAACAACCAAAATATACCAATAGTTGACAAAAATTAAATTTCATGGAATTCCTTGTTGCTTTATTAGATCGTTTTGAAATGACAACCAAATAATTATTGATTTGAGACAAATTATTATGTATACTTATTCCAATTATAATGGTATGGAGTTTTTATGAACTTTAAAAATTGATGTTTGAAGACATTAATATTATAAGTATTAGGGATTTAATTTTTATAGATTTTTCTTACTTATTTATAAATGAAAAATTTTTTGGTGCGATTAAAAATACCATTTTATGATGTATTTACTTTTCAAAATACAAAAAATATTCTCATGAATGAATTGGTAAATTATAATAATAAAAGTAATGAAATTATAAATTTAATAGAATTCGATAGTATTCAAAAAATAATTATTTAAAGAGCAAAACAAGAAATAAACGGGATATTATTGGTTTTTAAAATAAAAATGATTCAAATATTTTAAATGAAATTGTCTTGAAAAACACAAAACTTTGTATATCAGTTAAAAATTAACATAAAAATTAGAACTTATCTATCTGGTTGAATAATAATAGTAAGTAGCAAAAGTAATTTATATTAGATTAAAATTCTCCATGATTGCCTGACGGCACGATTTCTTGCAAAAGTTTATTTAACATTGCAAAAAGTGTATACAGTAATAAAAGATATAGCTTATTGCCTTAAAATGTAAAAATCCTAATATTACATAAATAATAAAGATTATAATATTTGTCTTTATTTTATTTTTGACTATATTTTATACATTTATTTTTTATAATTAAAGATGACTTTCTTATTTATGTTCTATAAAAATAAATTCCGGTTTGGTTCCGGTTCCCGGTGGGTGGTTTTTCAAAATACCCGGTGACCGGTTCGGTAGCTACCTCAAAATCCCGGGTACGGTTCGGTTGTAAAAAATCTGGTATGGTGCATCCCTAATCAATATTAAAGATTTTTACTATGTTTACTTATAAACAATAATTTTTATACAATTTTTATCCTAATTAATAGATAAAATTTTGTAGTATTATCATTTTAGATTAGTATTTTTTGATTTTGAAACTCAAATAATCACATATTCATTATTCCTTTTTAAATTAAAAATTTTATTAATTTAGTTATGCTATATGTGTCAATCAAATTTTTAAATCAAGATTATTATAATTTTATTATAATACCATAAACGATTAATTATTATATTTAAGAAATTGGCATATATTTTTTAAAGTGCTTAATGATTTTAAATAAAAAGAAAGATACTATTTAGTTAAAAAATTTGTGATTTGTATAGCCTTATAATTTTTATTCTTTTCATTTTTTTAAATATCAATTTAAGACAGTTCTTATGTATTTTTTATTCTGTAAATATTTTGTATGTATTTTTATGCTTTAGACATTTTGTATATAATGTTTTATTCTTTACATATTTAGTATTCATTTTTTTATTCTTTAGACATTATGTATGTATTTTTATTCTTTTAGACATTTTATTGATTAGACATTCTTTCTATCAGAATTTTTGTCTGTTTTCTTTATATAATGCTAGTTTATGTTTTTATTTTAAGTTTAAACAATTTTGCTTACTGTAAGTAAATATATTGTTTTCTACTTTTTTGCAACAAACTGTACATTTCATATTTTTCAATTGTATTTTGATAAGTCATTGTGTCAAAAATGCTTTTTTAAAATTCGCTATATTGACGTTCGCAGTAATCAACTCGCTGTATTGACCTCACAGTAATTAATTTGCTGAATTGACATCGCTGTAATGACGTTCGCTATATAAGATTCGCTGTATTGACGTCGATATATAAAATTCGCTGTATTGACGTTCGCTATATAAGATTCGGTGTATTGACTTGCTACCGTATTAAGATATTAAAAACAACAACATAGTAATTTCAAAACCCCTGATTACCCTTCTTTATAATATACAACCTAATTCTTTTCTATATTTAATCAATCAAAGAATGTCATTTTTAAAGACAGTAAAAATACGAGTCCAAAGACACATTGATATTCAAAAAATTTATTCAAAGATAAATACTTAAATAGCAATTATATATTTTAAAAGAAATTAAATTTTTTTATTTTAAACGTGTCATTTCATTATTTTAAAATTTTCAATTTTGCAAGAACATCTTAAATACTATTATAATATAAAAATAATCATTGAAAGCATAGTAAGATTGTTATCATTCTAATTTATAGGGTTTATCGGTTAATTGTAGAAGTTCTTTCAAATCTTCGAAGAAGCAGATTTAGAAGATTTATAAATCTTCTTAGAGTACAATAAAGCCAAAGAACCAAAAATAGTTAGAATATATAACATTCAAACTAAAGTTTGTATTACTAAATAATCAATGCTCTTTCTGTACCTCCAACTTCTTTACGAAGCAGATTTAAAAGATTTATAAATCTTCTTTAAGTACAATAAAAAAGAATCTAAAATACTAATATTATATATGATATAATTTTTAGTTTGTATTAGAAAATTATTAAAGGTGCTTCAGCTTCTCTACAAAGTAGATTTACAAGATTCTTGAATCTCTTTGAAGCATTATATTTATAAACATAAAAGAGAGAATAAAAAAGTAATTGTCATAGATTGATAGCATATTTATTTTTAAAGCTAGCTTTTAGGAGCTAAATAAAGACTAAAACCTAATATTTTGTTAACAAGCATATATATACTTTTGAGGCTAAAAATCTACGTGTGTATAAAAATCTAAAGTGAATTATAGTGCAAGGGATATTTATTTTGTTATAAGACAAATGGCAGTTTTCATTTTAAAAAGATAGTTTTTATCAGAAATTTATTGAATAGCCAAAAATAAAACTAAATGATTAGGTTAACTTACAAATAATATATATAGCGTTTTTTACTACATTTGTAAAAACTGGATGATTTTATCCATGTCGATATTTTTAATCGATATTAATTAAATACCGAATACTTTATCAATTTTACATATATATAGTAGAAATTTTAACATGTATTGTAGGGACAATATCAAATAAAAAATTTCACTTATTGTCGATTTTAATAAGTTCTTGTCACCTAAATATGGCATAGTCTTTTATGTATTTATATTAAAAATTGGGTGTGGTGTTATTTGTTTCAGAAACTGTGTCTTTTAAATGAAAACTGCCAAATATTACCAATTAAATTATTATTATTTATGGATTTCTTTTTTAAATAACTTGTTTGTTGAATTATCAATATGTGTAGTATAAATATTAATCTTTTATAGAAAATAAGTTTGAAACTCTAAAGCTATATTGTTTAGATAGGATATTAATAAAACGCTTCATTAATATGTGAATATCGCAAAATAATAATGAGTATATATATATAATATTTTGTATGATATTTTTATAGCATAGCATAGAGAAGAAAAAACATCAAAACAATAAAAAATAATCAAAATAATCGAAGAGAGCGGTTCATTTGGAGGTTTATTAAACTTATATTGTTTTTTAAGTGGTTTTCTCCAAATTTAAAATGCAAGATTACCTAATGATCTAAAATTATGAATGTCTTTGGAGCTTTTAAACGATTCTGTATAGACAATGTGATATGTTGTCTTTAAGTTGTTTATTTCTAATTCATCATTTCTTATTAATAACAAAGTACATACATTTTTGCATCTTGGAGATTCAAGATGCTTTTTGAATCTCGTGATATTTTTATATGTCTTCTTTACAAAAAATGTATTTAGAGTGGTTTCATCATTCCTTTTCGTGGTTTTATAGTGCAAACGTGATTGACAAGCCGGTTTGTAGTAATTTTGTATTAATATTTTATCTTTTTTGATAAAATTTTCTGATTAGTCAATTTTAACAGAGGTTTAAAAAGGATATCAAATAAACACTGAAAACATAAAAACTTAATTTAAATACTCAATCCAAAAGATAAGTTAATTAAAAAATACAGGAATATGTTGAATAAAATTAATGATATATTATTTAAGAGCTTTTAAGATAAATGTTATTGTGGTATTTAGTACAAGCAAAAAAGGGTTGAAAACATCTTACAAAAATTTCCAAAAAAAGATTATTCTATTCACGAGTTGTCTACACAAAAAATTACATTAATTTTGGTCGTAATATGCGAAAACCTTTTGATTTACTCATTTTCTCTGTAAAATTACAAAACGAAATGTACTTTAAATTTTCGTTTACGTGAGTCCGGTTTCAAATTGAAAGCATGGCATCTTGTTTTTTAATTTTTATTTTAAATGGTTTAATTATAAAAACAATAAACTAAAACCAATATAATATGCAATACTAAACGCTTTTTATCTAAATCATTCCAAGTACTTGAAATGATAAACTATACTCTAATTCCCTAGGGTATAACTTTACATTTGTAATAATAAATTAATAAATTTAAATAATATCTAAAGCTTATCTATACTTGAGATCTCAGACAAATACTTGATATAAATTAGTTGATAATTCCTTTTTAAAGCCGAACCTAAATAATTGGTACTGAACCGCTCCGGAACGTAAATTTGCTCCGAACCTCTCTGGAGCGGTTTTATTTGTTCCGAAAACCGGAGCGGTCATTTTTGCTTCGGTTTTGATACCCGCGTTTATATAAACTTCTTCCAATATCTCAATTTATTAGTAATATGACTATAAATAAATTTAGTAAAGCACTAGTATAAATATATTAATACAACTTGTTTTTTTCATTTCTCTTTTTTATTTTTATCGGCGATATTTTCCCAAGGTACTGATAAATGCCTTTAGATATTCCCGTTGAATTTCTACCAGAAAAATTCCTGTGAATGAATTTCAATTTATTTAATTTTTTTAAATTTCTCGTTTGTCACTACAAGTTGTTCTCGAATTAATATTAGAATTAAAGCAAATAAATAACTAATGATTATTAAAATTTTATAGAGTTTTTACCTCATATATACACCAATTTAAAATAGTAATGCAGTAAACAAAGTTTACTATGCACTTTATTAATAAAGATGTTCATGTTATAATAATTTTTGTGCATGATATCTTTTCATATATGCAGTAAGCCGTAATTTTATAACCAGCAAAATTATTTTACATATGCATTTTTTTCTTTTATATATACATAAAAAGCGGATTTTGCAAAATTAATATAACCACTTCTTCATTTATTATGCTATTAAATATAAAATTGTGTTTTAAATAAATAATATACATTGGAGTACAGAGAGGTAATTCGAATTTGTATATTTAGCGAAGCCAACAATAACTCTCTATTTTTATTGAAAATTTATATATTTGGATAAGCTTTTTCGTACACTTTCCTTCGAATTAAAAAATTGTTCACTGAATAGTCAATAGTGATTTTTAACAAAGATAAATTTGATATAATATAGATATATCTACTCATAAGGTTTTTTATACATCAAAAAGAAGATGTATATATTTTCTTTCATTTTTAGACCGTATGCTTGTTTATTTTAAAAAATTATTAATATTTTAAATTAAAAAAAGTACAATATATATTAGATTTTCTATAATATTGAAATCAAACATTATTTGGAGCTTTTTGGTTAAACAAGATGATAATTAATTAGCATTTAATAAAAGCAAATAAACTTATAATTAACAAAAGTGACATTAAATTAGCAAAATCCGCTTTTTACGTATATATATATAAAAATGTATATGTAAAATAATTTTGCTGTTTATAAAATTACGGCTTAATGCATATATGAAAAGATTTCACGCACAAAAATGATTATAACATGAATATATTTATTAACAAAGTGCATAGTAAACTTTGTTTACTGCATTACTATTTTAAATTGGTGTATATATGAGGTAAAAACTCTATAAATAATTGTTAGTGTGTACATTTTTAATTCGCAATAATTCGAATATGGTTTAGAATATGTTTTATAATGGTCTTTAGTTTATTAACAATTCTTAAATATTCTAATTTTAGCTTTAAATGTATTAGAAATATAGTTAATAATTAATTCTTTACAAGTTTAAAAGCTATTGTTAATACATTGATTCAGTTAACATTTACAGTAAATTTGTTAACGGTTTATTAATTGTTTACAAGTTTGCAAGCTTTTATTCTACATTATTTCAGTTAACAATTACTTTAGTTTTTAATTTATTAACATTTTTAATAATTTTTTAAAAGCTTATAAGCTTTTTTTTCTTGATTGTTTCAGTTAACATTTATCTTTATAATATATATTTATTTATTGTTTAAAAATTGTAAGGAGTTATTAAATTTTTATTATTTATGTGATTTGTTTTTAAAATAAATGTTTATAATAACAATTTCTATAATGTTTGCATTGTTAGTTCTATTTTTGTTCAAAATAGAAATAACTATAATATTACATGCTAATATTTAATTTATTTTTAGTTTTAATAAATTCAATATTATATTTGTTATTATTTTAGTCTAGCCTTATTTTATATAATTTATATAAGAATTTTTTTTAAATTCAAAATCCAAAGTGATGTAAAAATATTAGAAATATCGTAAAAAGATAAAAGACTATTTATTAATAAAGGATATTGAAACCATGACATTTGGTTTGGAGTTTGAAAAATGCAGAAGCTTCTTGAGATTTAAGATCTTGAATTCTGAATCTTACTTTAGGAATGATCTTTTAGTAAGTAACGTGGAATTTAATAATAAAGAAATACACACTTATGATGACTACGTTCTTGATGTGGGTTCCAGTGTATGCTTTTGGATGGATGGTTCTAAACTTCGGTTAATGGTGTATTAAAGTTCTATTGTAGAAGTAGGCAGAGTTCGGATGGAACTGTCTTACCTAAGCTTTGTGCTTAGAGTTTATACAAATAAAAGTAATAAAAAGAACACACACTTATTTGTATGCTTAATAGAAAAGTTATAGTTGGTTTTAATTGAAGATTTGAAATAAATAAAGAATAAATCGTATCTCAAATCTTTTTCTTATTGTTGCAAAAGAAAATTAAAAGCTAAGCTGGAACCTTTCAAGAAGCTATCCATAAAACCTATGTTTAGTTTCAATAAATAAAGAAAAAAAACATATTAATAAATACACTGTAGATAAACAATGTATGTTATTGTGATTATATAGGTTTTCATTACTAATACATCCTTTAAGTAGTTATATTTGATAAAAAAAGCATTTATATCCACTTTGGAAGGCAAAACTATTAAAAAACACTATACATATAACTATCATACAATATTATATCAATATATACCATCTTTTAATATATTTTCTATCTACATTTGTCTAAAGCGACAGTTTTATATCTTATTTTATTAGTAAAATTTTCAAATTTATTTAAAATGAATTTTATTTTTTTTAAAAAATTTTTCTCGTTTGTCCCAATTATTTTTTGACAAAAGAATAATTACAAATTAATTCGTTATATATTAAATATTACCAAAAATTAAGCCACGTGGTTGAAAAAATATAAAAATTGATATATTGCATAATCACAATTAATTAATACAAAAAATTTTGAGATGATAAAATAGATATCAACCGATATGAAAATAAATGTTAATTTATTTAGAGCTTAATTATTTTTTTTATTTTAAAATTCTAAGCCCATTTGTTTAATAACCACATCATCATTTTCATAAATCATGTAACAATTATTTATTAAAATAAACCATTATTTTCAAAAGGATGATGTAACACCCAATCATCAAAAATAAGTATAAATAAAAGCATAAAACCAATAGAAATTAAAACAAATGAATCATATATTATTAGCATTAGTTAACTACTTAGTTGTAAAAGTAGATGGAATTGGAGAAGCAATACAACATGATCTTACAAATTCTGAAGGTGTATTTGATTATAGAAAAATAAATGATGTTGAAAAAGAAAAAGTTGTAATAGAAGGTGATTATTATGGTTACGAAGCTGGAGGAAATAAGTATTTCTTGAATAAGAAAGGAATATCAAACCTAGTTCTGAAGAGTTTAAAGTGGCATATGATATTTATATTCCTACAACAGCTGATAATAGTGATTATATGTACTATGACAAAAAGTTTTATGGTTTTAATTATCCAGAAATTCAATGTATAGGTTTACCTACTACGGTAACACAACCATCTGAAACTGATAACTCAGAATATTGTATAAGAACAGTAACACAAAGTGGAACTAAATTTGAGAAAGAGATTTTGGGTCAAGAACAGGGTAATGTTGCCACAAGAATAGATGGATTACCTACCGACTTAACAAAAGCAGAAAGCGATTCAGGAATAGCTAATGAAGTACATTTAAAAGCTCTTTAAATATTTAATAAACAAATAAAAATAATATTAACAAATATAAAAAATAGTATAAATCAAAAAATACCACCAACACCAAAAATAGTACAAACTTTACAAGAATTAAAAGTTGCAGCTGAATCTACAACTGAATATGGTGGTACCCACAAAACTATAACAGCAGTAGCTCAAGAAGCAATACCAGCAATTAATTTAACAAATTCAGCAAATAAATATTTACAGATTACTATACCTGCTGGTCCATTTGTCTTATTAACTGATGATGAATTGCAATCTCATACAATTGAAGAATAAATGAAAGCGTAAAAAATATACCTGTAATAAGAACAAAATTAACATGTGAAATAAAAAAGATAAAAGAATTATATGACCCGAAAAAAGTAACAGTACTAACAGTAAAATAAATATCTGATAAAATTAATAAAATACTATTTGCAAAAACTAAAGCAAAAACAGCACGAGTTGCAGCAAATGTAGCAAATGCAGCAGAACAAGTTGCAGCAGTTACAGCATATGCAGCAGCACAAGATGCAGTAGTAGAAGCAGCAGAAGATGCAGCAGATGCAGTAAAAGCAGCAAATGTAGCAAAAACAGCAGCACAAGATGCAGCAGATGCAGCAAAAACAGCAAAATAAGCTATAGATTAATATAATGATTATATTAAAGCAAAAGCATTAGAAGAAACATTAAAAACCTTACAAGCTGAAATAACAATAGTATTGGATTCAGTAACAAGTGCAGAGGATCATATTAAAGCTGTAACAGATGAAGTAAAGGATGAAGTTAAGAATGTAAAAAATTCAGAAATGACATCATTTTTTTGATTTTGATTCAGTAACTGATTTAAAAATTAATAAAACCGATACTGCCAATACTTTTGAATTATCATTTACAAAAGATAAGATAGATTTTAAATAAACAATTGAATCAGTTGATTAATTAAATATTAAATTAGGTGATGGTTATACAATTACAAAAGCAATAGACACATTAGTTTATAGTGGTCCTACCATTACTATTACAAAAAACACTGGATCTAATGAACCTTTTAAAATTTTAAATGTCAAGAAAGTAACAGCAACCCCAAATCAATATATTATAGGCTATGTTGATGATGAATTTTCTGCATATAGTCAATATTGTTTAGAAGATATTAAGTGTAATATTTACAAATTTACTAGTGATCATATTGTTTCATTTTGGGATAATTTATCAAATAAAGATCTAATTAGATATTTTAATCCAAATAACGTAATGCAATCAAATAAAGTTACTGATGAAACACTTTAGAATTACTTAACTATTATTAAAATGAATCATTTAAACAAATGTCAAAATACAAGATTTCAAGATTTTGGAACATGTATTTTTAGAGCAGGATCTAAATTACCAATCACAAAAGATCCGATCCTTCCATCTGCAACTACAAAGATTGATATTGTTGTCTTAGCTACAACATTTATCATCTTAGGATTTTATTTTGGTCTTTGTGCCTACTTCAAATTCTTTGTTGAATGAAAGTTTTCTTTTTTCATTAAACACCCCCCTCCCCCATTTTTTCAAAAAAAATCATATTTTATTTCTAATAATATAGTTGAAGCTTAATTAATAAGATTTGTTTTTATTTTAATAAAAAATCAATATTAAAACCCACTTAATATATAACAGTTTAAAATATACAAGTAGCCTTTATAAAATTAAATATATTAATTATATATCAAATTTTTAATAATAATAATCATTTATATTATATGATACTTCGTTGATTATTCAATGATTTATATAAATTTAATATTATTAATCACATTAAATGAAAATAAACAACGCTTAATAATTGATAATTTCAATTGATTATAGCAATGTGTCATATAATATTTAATTTTGATCCTATAACAAGCTAACATAATAGTATGAATAACTTTATTACAATGTAATATTAACACAATAATATAAAAGAGAAATTTTTATTATTTGATTTTACCCTTTTCATAAGTGTTAAATCATTAATAGGTATATGTATTATAATTGACATACTTATATACTACCAATTAAAACAATAAGCATTTTTATTGTATGAGTTTTTTATTAGATATAAAAGAACTTTTTGATTTTATTAAATTTTGTTCATAAAATTTGTTGAATATTGCGAACAAGTATATAAAACATGTGTCGGGATTTAAAAATTATTGTCACCATAATTTGAACAAGCTTAGAGAGGTAAGGAATATATAAGCTAGTGTTTATTATACAAAGAATATAACACATATTTATATATTTTGGCTAATATTGTATTATTTGTAACTGTTATAATTCTTTATTTTTAAATATTTTGTATATGTTTTTTCAACCATTTTCACGTAGAATAATTTGTAAAAACAATGCTCTAAATAACCATTTTTATACAACTGTTTAAATTTTATAAAAGATTTTTAATCTTCTTGTAAAAGTTGTTGGGCATGACTTACGAAATGTATTAATACATAAAACATATTAATAAATTTAAATTAGTATAGATTAATAAATATAGTGTCATTTTCAATAAAATAGTAGGCTCTATGGCCCTATAAGTACTTCAGTGTCATTATTAAATATCATAAATTTCAAATCAAAGAGTAAGTGAAATGTGACCAATAAGTTTTATAAAAAATAAAGAAGCTATTGTGGCATTCATGTACTCATATTCATAATATATTTATGAAACTCTTATCTAAACAATGTACTTTAAAGTACCAATATTTAATTCATTATATATAAATAATATTTATATTGATCACCAAAGTCATCAAACCTGTTTATTAAACCAGCTTTACATAGATCACTTATATTATCAATATTATAAATACTACGTATTCCACACTGTGAAAAATGAATATTTGAATTTTATCTCATGTAAAATATTCTTTGTGTTTTTTCTTCCTCATTCTTTCTTTTTAATTTTTCAAGTTTTTAACAAATTGATCAATTATTAAAATTATATGTATTAATGATGACTGGCTACTTATCGAGCTCTATATCCGGGAAATTATAAAAAAATATCAATAGAAGTAACACTTGCAATAGTATAAACTAGAAATACCAACAAAAGATGAAGGACAATATGAAAACTAATGTAAAAGAGGTAGAAAAAACGTAAGAATGTGAATTCAAAAGTATACTAACTGGATAAAAGGCATTAAGTTATGAATTCCTTCAATAAAATATTTTATCTTTTTAAAAAAGCATACTAATAGATAAATTTAATAGATTAAATCAATTACAAACATTAGCACAAGAGAATAAAATTGATAAGTACTAAGCAACAAGTCATTTTAAGTAATGAAAATAAGTATTGTCAATTAAAAAAGGAAGAATTTTAAAGAACAATGCTAAGAAAAATAGGTAAATAGATCAAACAATAAGTTTACTACTAAAAAAACATTTTAAATAGAATAGGTAAGTTCTTAAGTGGCGATATTTTTCAAAAGGTGTTTAAAGCTAACTTTTTGGCGCTATTGGAAAGAGGATATCTTATAGCGTATTGGGTAGAATCTTGATATGAATTAAACACCTTAAGTATACTAATGAAGAGAATGGATATATATGAAATAAAAATATATATGAAATAAAAATATATAAGAAATAAAGAAATTAATTTCAAATTCTAAGAATTTATGAAGCTTGGAAATTTGAGAAAATATTATATTACAAGTAGTTGCAGACTCGCTTCGCTGAGTCTTATGAATGGTTTTTTTGAATTTTTAAGTCTTAAAATATAGGGTTGGGTTTGGATTTGGTAATGTAATTTATTGTAAAAGGTAAAAAAGAAACCTTATAGAACAATAAATAGTAATCAATAGGAAACCTAATAAGATAGCTATATGAAGACCATAGGAAAAAGAAAGTTTTATAAAAAACTATACAATCACTAAAAACCTACCCAAAATTGATTATATCAGGCACACGTATATGTAGTAACTATATATGTTTTAGGTAGTATATATAGTATTACCGATTACCTGTTCTTGTTTCATTGATTACAGGGGTTTAGTAAAACAAGAGTTTATTAAAAAATATATGGAAAAAATAAAATGAAAAAATAACCACACATTCTTACTTCAATAACGACTGAACATAATCCTAGAAATGAGCTCGGAAGAAGATATGTCAGGGCCAAGGGTAAAAGCCTACTAAAACCTCTTTGTACATTAATGCAATCCTTTCATAAGAGCAGCCCGATGTGTTTCAATATGACTAACTGACGTTGAAGAAGCACATGTAGGAAGCTCCAGCAACTTACACACCCAATCCTCCTTAATGTTTATGCTATTATCCACTTCTAGTTGAGCGGGTGGTTTTATAAGTGACAAAGACTAAACCATTAACCTTTGCATACAAGATGCTGCCTGTGATATAAATACTCATACCCGGACTATATACACAATAAAGTATAAACAAGAACTAAGCCGCATTATATACTTATTGCATATTGAAAGAAGTCTCAAAACATAAAATAAATACTGAAAACCTTCAATTAGCCTGCAAAGCTAAAATGAAGAAAGTCAGTAATATTTTATGAGCCAGTTTAAGATTATATAACTTTGCAAGTAAAATAAAGCTAAACCATTAACAATATATCTAAAAACTATCATAGGGCAAGCAAAAAAATGTTAACAATACTCTAAAAACAGTGAATCGAAATATCATAGTTATGGCAAGTTATTTATTAAATAAGGCGTAAAACAATTATATAATATAATATAACATCTAAACAATAAATAAATATGACATTATAATCTAATGAACACATGTAAAACAATGCATTAATCAAATAAAAACTATCAACATTTAATATTGTTAGAATATTAACATAAATGTTAATATCCATTACCTGACATTGATTAATTTTTATAAATATATTACGCCTTATATAAATATATTCGAAACCATTCTTTAAAACTTAATACAAACAATGTAATAAATTTAATACACTTATAAATAGATTTATACTTATATAGTATTATGATACT
>JAQFYD010001083.1:0-13664 GCA_034694225.1 Bourletiella hortensis
ATATCATCTGACACGTATAGAACATTAGCATCGCATACGTACGCCTCATACTTCATAGCCGGCCTTCTCTTCATATTAATGACTCTTCAATGGAAGCTACTAGCACTGCTACGGATAGTGTCCTGGCCAATTTTGCAGCTTTTGACGCGACCTTTGTCTCCGGATGCTCCTCTTGTTATTGAATTCCATAAAAGCTTGCCGAACTAGAGCTTCTAAAACTAAATTTTTGCATACAGTAAAGCTTTCCGGAGCACTCATTATTCTAGTACTATATGATGTGATGCCTCACCGCTAAAGGAGAGTTCTATTGAGAATAGCAACACTTCCATGCTATGTCAACAAAGCCATTACAACATGTTCCTTCCACAAGCCTCGTCCTTCTAATATGTGTCTAAAGCTACTCATCAAAAATTCTTTTGAAATTGACGTCCTTTTCAGCACAAAAGTTACTAGAATGTCCTCAAAATGTAACCTATTTACTTGCTTTGCTCAGCCATTTGTGATTGAATGTAGGAAATGATAGTCTTAGAGGACCTATAAATTGCATGAACTAATGCCATGGAAATTGGCTATCCGGAAAATTAGATTGGAGCCGGTGGCTTTTGAAAATTCAGGCCACTTTCCCATAACGTAACGTTGAGAATACCGCACACAAGGTAAACAGGTAAATGTCACGTAAAGGGAAGACAGAATGGACAGGAGTGTTCATGGATTCAGAGTGGAAGCAAAGTAGCTAAAATCAGTCATGAACTTGATTGAGGCTCACATAATGCAGACAATGACCTTGGTCGTCAGGCAATGATATTTTCTATCTCACATAACATACTAGCTCTCATAGGTACTTCCATAGAGAGTATAATACTACATGAATTCTGTTGAATAAGGTCAGCATCCGTGGAACGCTAATTTCCTTTTCTCAAGACAATTGTAGCTACGTGTGAGACACGGAGATGGAGAAAAAAAATTATACATAACAAGTGCCACCCCCTAAGTATGCATTAACTATTTGCTGAAAATCTGAATTCCAAAAAAGCATAACAAGTTCCATATGCCATCCCTAACTTGGTAGGCGGATAGTTACGAACATTTAGCATGGCTGACTTTGTATAATTTGTCATTAGCGTCATTCTCACATTGTCATCTTCAGCAGGTATACGCGACTCATATATCGTGACGTGGCATTTACTAATTTAGCTACAAACTAGAAAAAGTGAAACTGGAAGCGGATTTTTCCTTGAATTAACGTTTACCTTGCAAGGCGTATCTTTTTCTCCGCCGTCGGGCATCGTGTCCAACTTTGTCCCGAACACCACATCGAGGCATACCTACAGGAAAGATGTACCAAATTTAGCACTAAAGTCTACGATCAAAAGTGACACAGATCAAATGTAACGATATGACTCACTCATTAGCATTAATGTCTCATCATCCAGCTCTCCTGTTTGATTTAAGCCAGCAAAAGATTGAAAGTCTTTAACTGCCCCACGGACGTCCAATAAAGCAGCAGAGCCTGGTTTTCGAGCTGACGGGTCCAGCCAGCCATATTGTGAAAGGTACATCTGTAACAGAAGCAAAGCATGAAGAATTGAGTGTTAATTGAGCTGAATACCTGGTATTATGTTACACATACAAAAATTATTCATTCCAACAGACTGACTGAGCGCTATTTAAGTTGCATGCAAAGCAATATATTTTTTCTCCACTGTTAACCTTCCATATAAATGCTCACTTTAAGGGGAAATCCATACAGCGAATTATGGAGTATTTGTTTGCGGAAACATGCAATTTGTGTCTTCATGAGACTTTGTCAGTCCATCATTGTATTAAGCGCTGCTATCCCCCCTTACAGACCAAAAAATACCTTTGGCCTTTTTTCTATATCTACTAGCTACTGCATCCATTTGCTCCGACATGAGAAATTGTTTTCCTCGATGTTCCTAGTATGTGCCCTTTTAATGGTCTGAATAATCCAGGAAAATGTGAAGCCTTGCAGTAATAATTTATTAACTCTTGTAATTTGATTCCCTATGTTGGTTTTCTTAAATAATCGATGAGACTTTTTTGTGCCTCGTCTGAGGCACCAGCAGCTTGCTCCGTGTGTAGCAGCCCGTGACGACAAGCCCATTTAATGACCCTGAATGTGGTTTAAATTGATAAGAAATTTCACGTTGCATTCTCCTTCTAGAAGGAATGACATACATATGTATGCACCTCTGCAGAAAATAGTGCGGGTCAAGGCGTCCATATCACCAAGGAGTTAAACGCCGCTTTTTTCCCAATTTACCCTCCTGCCCTTCTGTTAACAGAAACAATGTCGGGAAATACACTTGTAACGCGTCACGGTTGGATTGCAATCTGCTCGTATAATGTTGCATAAGATTTTATGCCATAAAAACCGTAGCCTGCGGATCTCAGTTTTGTTTATCTGTCTCTCTGGAGCTCGAAGAATGAGCAGTCAGAGCGAGAAATTCCAGGTGTTCATGTTTAGGAATCATTCAGCAGCAGAGCATGGAGGCATAAAATGTCTACATGATTAACGTGGACGACACAGGATGAGCTAACAACGTAACGGATGAGAGGCGTGAGTTCTCAAGTTAATTTGGATCAGAGCTTTATCAACAGTCTTATCTATAAGCGCGTTTAGCTCTTACCGAACTTTTTCAGTTTGAAAGGGTTTACGTAAAGTAGCTCCTCAAATTCACGCTTTTTCGCACTTGGGACATAACTATGCCATTTTGACTATGGAAGAATAGGCAGATCATAATGATAGCTATACAGGAATAATAACAAACATGGAACAGCTGCTATGTGTGTGCGAGTTGCATAATAACACACATTGGACTCTTATTTGAGGTACAAATACAGAGCCACAGTGTCACGCTATCAAAAATTCTGAGATAACATTGTGCGAATGTGTATGTTTACCTGAACTCATTCTGTTGGGAACAAAGTAGTAATAGCCGGGTAGCCTGTTGTGTTTTATTCCCACTCTCATTCGCGTATGTATATACACTACTACCTCTCCTGTTCATTTAGGACAGTGCGTGTGAGCTTAATGGAGCTGCGAACTTATTATAGCTATGAATCTATAGCCATAGACGAAATGCTCTAACGCATTCCTGATATTTCCTGAGTTCAGTAGCACAAGGTTTCTTAAAGGAATAAACTGCTGGCTACTGTAAGGATTTCCAGAAGGCATTAAGATCCGTCTGGCTGGAGTTAAACAAAATATTATTGTGACGACGACTTGTTCCATTCAACTTTTCGTAGACCCTGCATATGTATATGCGCGAATTGCTCCCACAACAGAAGCCCATGCTGGTAATTTAGACTGCAACGAGAGCAAGAGCTCATAACAGCCAGCTTGAGGAGACCAAGATAGATTGAGAATATAGGGCAAGTTTTCCAGATAAGTATTTATTCGCTTACCAATTACAAATGAGGGCAAAGTCAGTGAAAATCGACCTATTCTTCCTGCAGGACACACACGTGCACCTGTGCCAGTCTCAGCTGAGCCTTTGTCAACTAGACCTCCATAATTTTTATCATGTCCGCATGCACAAGACGTTTGCTTCTGTATACTAATGACAAGCATATGAATGACTGCACTACCTCAGTGTAGCTAATGGTCCTGTTCCATTGGTTATTGAAAATTGATAGCAGGTGCGATTTTGTCGTCATTGATTTAATCATAATAAAGGTTGCATCCAAGGATTAAGAAAATTTTCATTTATATATGAAACTTTTGCTTTTTACTGAGGAACTAATTGAAACGAGTCGATGGAATCATGACAGCATGTTAAAGCTAAGTGGTAACAAGAGACGCGAAACTATAGGTGACATCATTGCTCAGACTTGATTGCACCCGCCAACAACTACTTAGCACCCGCATGCTAACGAAGGTCAGAAACCTCGACTAGGTGTCACGTTAAGTTAACCTTAATAGGTAAATTCGGAAATAATTAAATGGTTGAATAATGGCTTTTAATGTAAATAGTGAGATTAAATATAATTTTCCGTGCGTATCTCCACAAAGTCCCTGGGATTTGAAAACTGCAGATCGTGCTATCCAAGGTTTGGACTTGGACAGCATTCTTAACAGACTTTATGGGGCACCCAACCTCCAAGGAGGTGAAGAAAGGCTGTCTCCAGTGGTTTTTAATTACTAGTGTTATTCTATGTATGTAGCAATAGCCCGAATTTCTTATCTGATTTCACCTACATTTTCCCTTTTTGCATTTCTCTCTTTCCCTCCGTCCTTTCCATTGCTATTACACGGAGGGAAATAAAGGTTTAGAATAAACACATGATATTTCATCTTTATGCATGAACTTGAGTGTATGCGCGATAACAGTGTATTTTAAAATCCACATGCCGACGCTGTAGCCATTCGTCATAATAATTCCAATGAATTCATTGCCGAAGGGCATCATCATCATCATCTGTGATGTCAAATTCTATTGTTGTACAGTGGAGAACACATCATAGTCATTGTCATTAGCATCAAAATTCTGATCACGGTGAACATGAACGCTGAATAGTTTCCTCTCTGTTCCATCCTCATCATTACTGCTGCACTCTTTGAGGTTCGTTGGTGCGTGGAATTTCAGAATAAAATTCATTATCATGGCCGTGCCTCGCTACAATAGCAGTGTGGCTCTCAGCGCTCGTGATTTTATTCTGTTGCCCACACACACTCATTAATGTTACTATGTAACAATTATTATTTGGTTTGACATTTGGTTTCCGATGACTAAATCCTCCTACAATTTCATAAAGGTGAAAAGATCCTCATATCTAATACAATTGAAATAGTTTTTAAACTGTAGCAACAACTAAACTGAAAGCTGTTTAGGGGTAAATTCTGTCCCCAAGTTCTTCTCAGTATTTTCAGAGCAAGAGCCGCTGTAAGGCATTGAAATGACTCATTGGTATTCTCCGTTGCATAACTGCAAACTTGAGAATTGACTGACTGACAGGATGATGATGGCTTAGCAGACGGTACATTTTTCGGGTAATTTACCCATCCAAACTGCACTTAGCACTGAGAGTAACATAGAGGTACACATCACGCACCAAGTAAGGAACAGAATAGACTGCGAGGTGCTTCACGACAGTTCATTAATAATTTTTCTTTCGCTTCCTTCAGCGAGGTGGATGAATAATTCAGAGATGTGGTGATGAGTCACCCTAAAAGTCCATGTAAGTAACTTGCTCGGTTAACACACACACATGAAAAGCCTACGGAACTCAAGTACATTTGATTCATCCAGTCATATAAATTCATTCAAGTTATTTGTCACTGATTGAATGGAGAACAATGAGGATGCAGCTGCGATTATGAGGGCTATTATCGCTAGTAGGCATCGCCATGCTCTCGGAAATTACATAAAGAAAAACCATATTCATAAAACTGTCCTTAACGATACCCACTACAAATTTAATCATCAATGAAACAAGCAATGTAATGTGATATCAAAGTGATCAAGTTTTAGTTGTAGATGATGAGCCCGTTCAACTTTCTATGGATGAGTCATTCAGTAGTCAGGTTTTTTTCGTCACGTCAATTTAAAGTAACTGAACATGTTGTATTGCCACACAATGCGATTGGCTCTTCCATTAACTCGTGAAATTGCGAGTACTACTAATGTTTATGATGGGAAGCAGAAGAAACTTCGTGTGTGGACTTAACGAACGAATCGCATTAGTCATACTTGATTCCAAATCTCAGTTTATGCTCGTTATAACTTAATCAATACTTAATAGAGGAAATGTAATCATCTTAACTCATTGCTCTTCATGATTATGGATGATATTCTGGACAACGTTTCGGGGAATATGAGTGAGGCGAGAAAAAATTTCCGTTCACTTGTTCAGTATGATTACTGTCACTAGACGTTTGAACTTGGCTTTGTTAGATCCGGCGTAATTGTAAGTGAGTCTGATCGCTCTCAACTTATTCAATAAAAGATGGAGAACGGAACGTACAGGATTTGTATCTCTTGTATAGTATATGGTTATGCGCTTGCACCAGTGCAAAGTTATCATCATCGCCTCTGGAAATATAGCTAACATTCTTTCCTTGCACCAAAAGAGCATCATCACCATGCAGTCCCATCATATTTACTTTAGCAACTCCATAGGATGTTACAATGGACAGAGTTGAGTATACAGTACATATGCGTGCGAAGTAATAGTTGTGTTAAATCCTGTAAATCTTCAAGCATGTACATACACCCAACTGATAAGGGAGAAGAAGCTCCTGAACTTTGAAAGCATTTTTCAAGGTCCTTGTTATTACATGATGCTCAAATTTGTGTCGTCAATTTCATAGAAAATTTTTCTGATGATGATTATGACTGCCATTAATCCCCCACTACTGTAGGAATTTGCACACATTTCCTTGTTTTTACAACGGCACCTACTATACTTCTCATCCATCATCCTTGGAAAGCATACAAAGAACTCATCAAATGCTACGAATGATTATCATTGCTGCTATTATTATTAAAAGTAGCACATATCTTATATAAAAAACCTTATCTAATCCTCAGTTTCCGCGAACGTAGCTAAAATGCACAGGTAATGGGTGGAAATTTACTTGCAAAAATTACTACTGAAAATGTACCTACTACAAACAGTACCTACTGGTCATCTTACACTTGGAAACCACAATATGCGATGGTCATACGATACCGTCAAATTTACTGCGAATGGATATGACGCTTTATTGTGGTGAATAATTGGGAAAAGTCGAGACTGTCCTCTAGACTTGTGGTGTATATATGACTCACAATATTTTGGAGACAGTTCATTGACGTTGCCAAGAAGAAATGACGTACCTTAATACAAACTGATACGCATTCTCCTCGCAATTACATCAAATTTTGCACTCGGAAGTGAACTATTCGGATCGTCAGCAAACATTCCACATTAGATGTGAACCATTGTAAAGGCCGAAAGTAATGGTTAATGCAAGCATCATGAGCCGGCTTTAAAGTCACCTCGCCCATGAGCCACCACTTCTATGTAAGTAGCTACGTTACAGGATCCCAGTTACAGGGAAAAGTATGTATTATGCAATGTAACAAGACACGGCTCAACTATATCAAATCAGCTTCTGTTTCCCTGTAAAATACTTTTACAGCCTAATCCTTTTTTTGACTTCTCATCCCATATGATGAGTCAACCATTCTAACTTGTGTGGATTCTGTTTAATGTCAAAAAGTTTCATCCCATCCGACGACCATTATAAGATGAACTTTAGCTTTGAATAGCTTGAGGGGATACAAGTAAACATCATCATGATGAGTTGCAAGGGCAATACTTGGGAACAGCGTCCAGAGGCAGGAAGTTGTGGAGTTGTGGAGACGAAAATTATTCTTACAGTGACATGATTTACCCTATTACTCTGCATAGTTTTTGTTCATTCTGGGTGTGAGGTTAAGCTGAGATTAACCCTATGAGTACCTATTTTTCTACTATTTTTTTACTGATAACTAATAATTACAAGGTGATCCATTGACTGGCGGCCCATCCCAGTAAATAATTAATGTTAGACATAATGATGATGACCATGTAAAAGGATGCTTGACAATTATTATTATTGTTTCACCTCCATTCCACAATATAGGGGTTAATACCCAATAGTTTGCGTAACGGGAATATAGCTAGAGTTGTAATACGTAGTGCGAATTTTTCCTTCATCTACACTTGAAAAATGGGAGATAACAAAATATTTCTGCTAACCAACAGCCCTTCTGTATTATCTGGTATTTGCGAGTAAGATAACATTTGCTTACTCGTCTCCCCCTCCTATACGTGACCCTTCATCTCCTACGTCAAACTTAAATGATCAATGAACATTTACCACCACATGAATAATAATGACGGCGGTAAAGATAGCTATTTGCAAAAATTTTGCAACGTACTACACGCACACAAATGGTGATATGTTGGTACGGGGAAACAAGATTAATTTCCTCCAATTTTTGCTTTTGAATCCTTACCATGGCAGTTGTATCTGATACTGTAGGTGAGGGTGTAATAGGTGCCAGCTCAACCTCTACAACTTCTTCGGCCAATGCAAAGAGCACGGAAAAGATTAGTGCAAGCATGTTGTTGTTGTTGAATATTTTGATTCTTCAGTCAAACGTCAGTCCAGAATATAAATCCACGTGGAAGCGTCTCCCAGGTAGGATGATGAAAACGTCGGATAAATAGTTTCCCTTCCTCTCTCCTCCTTTCACATACACAGCTGGACGGTCAAACCGGTTCGTCGTGCACCACAGTTCCAACAGTCTCTGTGATGCTCACATTTTCTGGACTGCCATCATTATTATTATTATGACTGGTCCCACTTGAGAAATTAAAGAAAACTTACACACAACACACAGAAAGGCACTGTACAAAAACTGATGTTAATTGGCCCCACAAATTTATAATAAAGATGGGATTCAACTATGTGTTTTCAAAAGAAGATATTATTTCCTGGTATCACTTTACACCTTACGGCAATCCACAAGAGAGACAAAAAATTACGAATGGTAACAGGTAAAGAGATGCCGGAGGGGAGTGAGTCAGAATATTGTCTGCAGAATTTTGTTTTCGTCGTCAGGCGTTATTATGCTGCTACTTTCAGAGGTGTAAGGTCTCAGGTCGAGGATGGGAAAGCACTACATGACATGTTGCCTTGCTGGATGCGAATGACCGACTACTGGCATAAGCCGAGGTACAGGCTTGTATTTATCTAGATTTTTACTGGACTTGTATGTTATTCGCAAGCCTCATGTGGTACACACATCAACAACAACTCCAATGCTCTCCGTTCCTATACTGCTGCGTTCTTTGTGGTACCTCGTTCACTCATCAGTGTTCCTCATGCAGTGGCTCGTACAAGTCTGCTGTTAATAGTATAGGAGTCAGCGCAGCAAAGAGTAATTCGTTGTAGGCTAACTGCACAAATGCTTTGATGCTTCATAATATATGCAAGTAATTTTCAGTAGTTACTTTCAATTACCAGGGTCCTGAGCATTGAAGAGGCTGACTGAGAGAGATTTTGTACCGTAGTTAACATTGAGTTCCATGGCCCAGTATGGTATGTGATCCCAGTAATAAATCTCGCCTCGAAAATACCCTCACAATGGTTAGTTAAGCTTGGCCTATGTAATACGATGCTTAGGTGAGTGCTTAGGTAGCTATTATGCTTTTATCACCCGTGTTTTTGTACGCCCTGACAATCCGTGAACAACAGTGTCCGCTACTGTACTGTTTCCCATTGTATTCTGCTGCCTATGAGTCATCCGACTCCTGCATCTCAAGAGAATATTGACTCGAGACAATCCAATTAAAATTTCAGAAAAAATTGCTGATGCACTTTTTTTAGTTTTGAAAGGTAGACACAGCTGCGAGTCGTTAGCTGGATAGCGGAGGTCAGTGTGGGACGAAATTCAAAGAAATTTTGCCAACTAATTCGGTTTTAAGGTAGAAGCTACTCATATAGTCGTTGAACTATGGGCGCGGGTGGACTGTGAAAGTTGTTGACAGTCATTAGTTTCTTATAGGTCTTCCCATTCATTCCGGACATCATGATGGCTAAGGGTTGCCCTCAAAAGCTTAGAGGAGTGATTCAACACTGAATTATCTGCACGGTTGTCATGATGATTTGAGGATTTTTCACAACTTTTTTATCTGCCAATAAAATACAAGTTTACAGTTAGATATTGTACCCTCTGAAGAGCTATTTATTATTATGCTCTTTAAACAAACAACAGGATTTACTTTCTGAATGAGCTGTCGTCTCCCTCTTGGTCTGTTTTGGGAAATGGAATTCGCAGTATGAATCATCATCATCATCGTTCATCAGACTGCTCTCATTATTTATTTGCAAGGGTCATAATACCATTATTGCCTGTCATTTCATTCATATTATGAGCTCGTCATGGACCCGACAGCAGAATACAGTGAACTTTTGGGAATTTAACTCACTCCAAGTTCGCACAACTGCGTGTAGTACCTTGCTACGTTGTAGGTGGTCACAATAAAAGGACATTATCGCCTATGCAAATTTTTTTCTACGCACTTTTGATCACCCATCATTTCCCTTGTTCCTAAATGGTGAGTATGGAAATGAGTTAGTCATTCGAGAGAAACTGATTAAATTTTTAGCACAGCCGGATAAAGCCTCTGGCTTATTTATGACTTATATTAACTCCTTGGCAACAGAGGATCGAAATAGGATGACACACCAATTACTTGCATAGAAATGATAAAAAGTACTAATCATATGTGTACTTTTGTATTTGGCGTGTGATCTACACAAGAGGTATAGGTTAGCTATGTTCTATGTTTCCCAACGGAAAACTTGTGGCTGACAGTACAAAAGAGCTCAAAGGTGCTATTTTCGCTAAGACTGCATTATGGAAATCAACATGTAAATTCTTGAAGAATTTTATCATAATGAATGCCCAGATGTTGGCTTTTTTATGCAAAATGACGGGTGAAACAGAATCTATTTTCATTACAGGTTCACAAATGTAACCAATATCATGACACTTTTTTAAGGCGCCGCACTGTCTCCGTTACAGAAATCTACGGAATCTGTTTTGAGTGAATTCACATAATTGTCTGATAAATTGATAAGGCTGAAGTTCGACAAAAAGTCATAGCAATACAATGGCTCTGAGCCTTGCTTTGGGAATATTTTTGATGCCATTAAGGCTCTGGATATATTTTCTCAAAAATATTTACAGCGTAGCAGAAGCGATCATTCGTAGTGTATTTGACAGCTCTGGCGGTCCCCACTCAGGTGATGGAATGCACTGTGACCCGACTGGCGAAGAGGTAAACTAACATTCATCATAATTACGGAGCAAAGCCATTATATTACTAAAAAGTTCCGTGACTTTAATGTATTATTTGAATTCCCGAAGATCTTTATCAGCAAACCGGGGACCTCAAATCGTTTTGCAACTGGTGCTGTCCTGGGAAACACACTGGTGAGGTTATAAAATTTCATCTGCAGCGTTACAGACATGTCAGTTGGTCTCAGCTTTGTGATGATGTTGTTGTGATGACTATGTTTGTAGGTTCTTCGTAAAATCTTGAGCAATTTGTCGAATCGTGATTTACTCGCTGCATCAGAGGTAAACAAGACATGGAAATGGGAAGCCCGTTCTTTGCTTAAAGATCAGAGGAAATGCCTGATGAGTATCTATGGAGAACGGCCATGTCTGATGCTACTAAGGGCAGCTAAGGAATTCTCTCAAAATCCTGATGGTGGTGTTCCTTTCAGTGGTATTTTATTTGATTTTGATCTATCCATTCCACATCAAGACTGCCTGGAACACCGACAAGAAGTGGAAACGCAGTTACAGTATCTTTTAGAAAAGTTTCCGATGAAAGTCCTCCGAGTCAGAAGCATATGCAAGAACTCTCCCTACAGATGCATCACCGTTGAATTTGTTCATAAAATGATACTGAGAAATGCTAAAATCATTGAGGAAATGGATTTTGAACAATGTCCAGACTGGCTAGCATATCGTTTTATGGACCCCGTAGAATCATCTGATGACGATCAAGAGACGGACGACGAAGAAGATGAAGAAGAGCTGATTGGAAGACAGATATCTCTACCTGCTCTTACGAAGCTAAATTTAACGATAACGAATCTTTTAATGTTTTGGCATACAGACTTTTATCCTCCAGAAATTCCCCGGCGTAATTTTGTATCAAAGATAGTAAGAGGAGCTCCCAACTTGAAGTCCATCGGGGCGGAATGGGACTTGCGTGACCTGACTACAATTCCACGTAGAGCGTGGCCATTGGTCCAACATCTGAAGATAGGACATGATGGCGATTATCGAGTTTACGACGATCAATGGCGTTTACTGGAAAGAGCAGCTAAAGTACCATGGAAGTCAAATCTACGAACACTGAGCGTTAACTATGCAGCTGCAGATACATTATTGTCCAGCAACACTCACCTCTTACCTTCACTCGTATCAGGAAGTTTTGAAAGCCTGACGCGAGTAAAATTTCCATACTGCATTTTAAAAATGATCGCAGAAGTTGGAATTCCAGCTTTGAAGAATGTTACATATATGGATCTAGAGTTACATTTAGATGACTGGGATCGAATGAAGCTTCCAGTTTTTCCGTGGAAACGTTACTTTCCGGAGTTAACATCAATGGAGATTATGGTTGCGGAGGGCAGTGCCGAATTTTGTACTTGCCACGATGACCAGGAGGATCATGATTCTCGCTATGTTTGCACGACTTTACAAAACTTGGTTTTAAATACAGCAGGGATTCAAGTATGCTACGAGAACTTCCAAGATTTTGCTGACAGCTTCCCCAATGTGAAGGTCTTTACGTGGCGTAGTGAAGATCTCAATTCAGTTCCGGAATGTCTCCCTTGTATATGGAGTTCATGGGTGACCCTTGCTTACTTCAGTCTGTGCCTAGGTGACCGCACTACATTCCCTGCAAATTCGGGAGACAGAACGGCCATGAGAATCAGATTTACTGAAGCGTTTACGGGAATTTCTGCATCCGAAATATCTACACTACTGCAAGAAAATGAAGAATTTTTGGAGCTAGTGAATTTGGTTCCATCTGCACCTGCGATTAGTAACCTCAAAGGTAATGTGAGAAACGGTTTGTACTTGCACTGCTTACGTGTTGGTCATTGACAGCTAAACTATTTTTTTTATCTTTGCAGATCTTAGAATCCTGGGTGTACTGATACGGGACTCTGAACAATATACTGAGGCGGACTGTCTGATTCGCACTAGGTTAGCAGACATAATTGCCTTCCAAAGGATGGAGAATCTTCGTGTTGTTCTTTACCGCTAACGACTTCGCTATGAAATTATGATCAACTGTAAAGCTGAAATATTATGGAAGTAACTCAATTCTATACGATTATGTAGTTTTTATTGAAGATGATTAAGATGTGTTCGAACCAAATTTTAAGTTAAGGCCTGTTGCAGTTCCTGAGGCAACGGCATGACATAACGTACGTAGGTAGCTCAATATAAACTAAAAGAGTAATAAATAATGTAAAACAATATCCTAATTACAATAACCATGGTAACAAACTATCTAAATTAATTACAGAATCAAATCTCAATGACCACATCTCATTAGAGTATACTTTAAAAAACAGGAAATGCTGATGTGTTGCTTCTTCCGTACGAAACGCCACTGAACTATAGCTGTCCACTATTAATGATTCATTCTGAGTCACCTACCAGCTGCAACAGACTAAGACTAACTATGTTCTTCAGAAGAATTTCCGTTTCCCAATCCGACGTGTCAGTAGGGGGAAACAACTGGAAGGTATTATCCCCAGAACCCTCGTTATAGCATGGAGAATCAGACTTGCCGCAGATGTCCACAAGTGGGGCAACTTCTTTCTTCATAAGTGGTGAGTCAATAAAAACGGAGTCCCAGGGTTCAGTGAAGCTGCTGGCGCTAGCGCTTCGAGTTCGGGTACCAACGGATTCAGGGGATCTGCCTTGCGGCAACAATGGTGGACTATTCATGCTGCTCCAAATATTTCCTTCAGACATCAGAGAGGAACTAGAGACCGGTCGGGAATGCCAGGAGCAAAGTGAGTTCAACACTGGTGAGGTTGAATAAGAACTCGCGCTGGAATTTCC
>JAQFYD010001084.1:0-13664 GCA_034694225.1 Bourletiella hortensis
TAATTAACTGAAAAGTCGTAAAACGTCAGAGAATTCTTAGTTTGCTCAAACCGTCTGACAATTATAATTTCTCCTCTTTTTCCGATGCCGCAAATCCCAAATAAATCGCAACTCAAAATTGCTGGCTCATTCGCGACTCCAACACACGTCGGCGGACTAGTGTCATCTGTTTACATTGCTCGACGTCCTGCTCCAACGTTCAGATCAAAGTCGCAAGAGAGCAGCTGACGCGTTTGAGCAGAATTTTTGGTAACCGTCAAAACAAAAGCTCTCATCACAGGTTGTGCGATGCCCCGCTCGTGACAACTGAAGAAGGCAGTCGTTAAAATATTTTGTATTGAATTGGTGGGAACTGCTTATTTTAACGCCTGTTGTTATTAAATTCTTTAGTATAATTATAATGAGCCGCATTCTGATTACAATTTGTGTCTGTTTCGCAGCTGTTACCGCTCCGGGCCTTCGCAGAATTTTTTAGGAACTGGCGCAAAAAATTGTTTTAGTACGGGATCATTTATGATGTGGTTATAAATAGTATTCGACAAGTGAAACTTGCTGGAATGAGCAAAGCAAAAAGTAAAGAAAACAACCAAAAAAGTTTTACAGTTTTAAGAATGCAAGACGAATTATTCCTTTGGATGAAATCCAGCAATTTAATCCGTGCCAGTGTTTAGAAAGGTGTGTTTGGTACTTGCGGGCATTCATACATTCAGGTTGGAAACGTTGGAGTATATCATTCAGTACAGATTTTTGGATTCGAGGTGATTAATAATAATTTATGTGTAATATTATAATTACAGGAAAAAGTGTCTCGTGCCTAGTATATGTACGCAGAGGGATCTAAAAGCAGAGTTGAAGGATGTCAGCCAAGGAGGAAGATGCATCGATGACGATTGGAGACTTGAGTGCAGACACGGGTTTACTTGAAATCACCTGTTCGGGCTTAATGTCCAGCACAGACCATGATGTGTCAATTTGTTCGTGCCATGGTGACCAAGTAGAATATTGCCGTGTGGCTGATACAGTTGCAACAATTGTTGAGGGTCAGAAGGAGTCAGATGAGCTGGATGGTCAAGATGCAGTTAACAGCGATAATATTTGCTCGCCAGTGCCAGAATCCACGAAAGAGATTCCTCCAGCTTCACCAGAAAACCGCATGGAGACGGCTGGTTACAGTACGGAGAAGCCGAATGAGAAGCATGTGTCTTTTCGAGAAAATATAAGTTTGTTCAATGACACTTCCGTCAACATGTCAAGACTGATGAGCCGTTTAAATGATCTTAATGAGAAGAACGAGTCAACATTGGGTAGTATTAACTACAGCTATGCAGACTCGACAAGATTTTATTCATTAGGGGTTGGCAATTTGCATGACCTGCTGGGGAAGGAAGCAATGGAAAGTGATGAAGAGCCGGTGGATGAAGATGAAGATGGGAGTATGAATAGTGTGAATGGAGTTGAAATCAATGAAGATAGCGTATCCTTCAAAACTAATAAAAGCTGTCAGGAACATCCTTTTCTCAAGCCTAATGGAGATTTAAATACTGACAGAATTCACGAGCAGGTATGATTATTTATTTTAAGCCATTATTGTGACGAGCACAAAACCAGAAAAATCTGTTATACTTTAGGCAATCATCATTGAGCGAAACCTAAAGAACAACGAGATCAGTGTGGAGGCATTAGTCGAAGCACTTGAGAACTCGTTGACTGACAGGTCGGAGAAAGATGAGGAAATTGAAGCCCTAAAGGCTGAAGTAAGCTCCCACTTATTAGCATGACGATTCAGTGTCAAACTAACGCCTTTTAGCTAACTGTAGGGTATTATGTGGATTTGTTTTGCGCTTTTTTCGCTGTTTTTCATTCTGTTTGGCTTACTGTGGCACGTATGTATGGAAGGATGTTTCGGGTGTTACTAATTCGTCGCTTACCCTTTTATAGGTCAGAAATCTTCAGGAGCAGCTGCAGCAGAGTGGGACATCGGCTGAACGTCGGTCCGCAACCCCGTCTGTCGAAACAGAATCCTCACAAGACGAGAAATCAGCCACTGAAGTTGAAGATTTGAAATTGCAGGTCTGTTAAAGAGGTGAAATTGGGTGCCGAGTGACGTTTATGTGTTTATCTGTGACGCAAATTTTCTAGGTTGCCAATCTGGAGAAGAAGTTAGAAATTGAGAAGAAGTATTTAGAAACACAAACTGCGGAACGCGAACTAGAAAGAGATGATTTCCAGAAGACTATAACAGAACTATCAACAAAAATTGATGACATGCGTCGTGAGAAAGAGCACCTGGATATTATCATATCCAACCAGAAGACTGAAATGGAAGACTATGACGTTCGACTGAGAGATATTGTAGAAATGCAATCTGAGGCCCAAGCTCGAAATGAGCGATACGAAGAAGAACTCAAGTCAGCTGTCGATAAAGTAAGTAAGCCCGTAAAGTGCACTATATGTTTTTAAACTAGTTTCACTTACAGCTGATTTACTTCAGATTCAGGAGTTGCGGAGCATAATTCGGGAATTGGAAGAGCAGATTGATATTGCCACCAAAAATGCGACTGACTTGAAAGAACAGAATCAGTTTTTGCAAGAAAATTTAGAGCAGATGGAGAAGATGAAGGAAGATTCCCCGGCAGTCGAAGAAGATGAAAATGCAATTGCCACAGACGCTAATACCGATCTTACGGATGAACTTCACGCTCAGGTAAGACCAAGCATTTTTTCGAAATACATGACGATATTTAGCATATTATATGCTCATTTCAATCCCTCTTATATTTGCAGGTAGACGACTTAGCCCGACGATTGGAACGGAAGTTGAACGACATGGATAATTTTCAATGGTCTACGCGTCCGAATAGCTCATGCTCTAATGCAGTGTCCGTGTCGAATGAAGATATTTCTGTCAGGTAATGACTGTCCTAAGTTCAAGAGTTTGAGAAATATTTTCGTCCGATAGTTCATGTAATTATTCTGATTGCAGCCGTGACCTAGGTTATATAAACAAAGAACAAGATTGCGTAGATGTTGTAACGCTTATCGCTGATGGTCTCCGAAAGTTAGACAGTCAATTCGAGAGTCTTGTTCGGTTTGAAGAAATAATAATGAAAAAACTACGGGACGCAGAATTACGCCTTGCAAATTCCAAGAAGTCACAAGAGGTGAGTAAACGCTGTTCAACGCAATGTATCCAGTCTTATCGTTCACGTTACGATTCCATTTAATCGTCGCGTGTAAGTTTTCAATGATTTTTAACTTGGAGGTGTCGATGCCCTAATTGCTGTTTTTTAAACACCACAGGAGATAGAAAGTGAGAAACACGCACTGCAGGAAAAAGTCAAGAATCAAATCTTGACGATTTCCGACCTCGAAAATCGTCTCGACCAGTTAAGATTCGAGCCGTCTCCTAATACTATGACTCTGAGTGGGTTACGCACGAGAGTCGCGGCGCTGAACAACGAGGTGGAAGAGTACAAAGGGCAACTTCAACTAAAAGAACTGGAGGTATCAGAATTGCAATATGCTATGAGAGACTGCGTCTGTATTTTATTTTCATCATGAACTATTTTCATTTCAGCTGGGAGACGCGTTGGAGAAGTTAGCCGGAAAAGACGCTCTGCTATCCAAACTTCAGCAAATGCCAGCTGTGGACATAGCTGTACCGCATGTGAAAAAATCTAACGTTGGCATTCAGTGTGCCATGCAGTTGCGGAGTTCATCGACTCAAACACAAGAAAGCTTCAAGACACCCCGCATCTATACTAGCGTAGCTGTTCAAACAGTAGTTGCGTCAGGAGTCGACAACTTGGAAATTTCAAGTATCCAGGGTGTGCTTCCAGTAACTCATTCAACACCCAACGAAGGAAGCTTAGTTAGAACTGTAGCACGCAATTTGAGGAAGAAGAACGAAATTGAAGCCCGAGGTGGATTTGGAAGTCAGCTTAATGATCATGATCGCTCGCCTGAAGTTTTGCGGGATCCCTTCGTGAGTAGAGTGACACAGTCGGTTCTGTCAGACAAAATCCCGCGCATTCCGGATTTGCGGGACTTGGAGAGTGGTATTCTAAAGAAGGTGAGTTGGTGATTTTGGTACCTGTACTAGGAGTACGTATGTGGTAATCTAAACGTTATGGCAACCTGCTGTCCGTTTCTTTTGGTCAGAAATTAACAGCAGTTTTATTCACCTTTTAATCCTACAAAACTGCAACTGGGGAGGTTTTTTCAAATCGAGATTTTAGCATTAGTTAGGTCAAGTTCAAGTATACTAAATTTGCAGCTGTTCGAACTTAAGCTACGGATTTCTTTATTACAAATACTATTTGTATTGTAGTTAGGGCAGGCCAATTGAAATTAGAAATCAAAATCAGATAAGCTGGGAATGTGTAATTATTATTCGAGTACAAATTAGAAGCTAAATTTTTTAAGTGATAAAACAGTCAGTACACAAATTTAAAGAAAGTATCAAAGTATGGCGAGCTGCATATCTTGCGAAGCTTCCAAATGCTCCAGAGATACCGGCGGCGGCGGCTGTAATTCTTCATGTTCTAAAAATCTGTGCCCCGCTGAAAGACGCAGAATGGCTCTAAATGAACTCTGCAATCAGAACAGTAACTGTGGTGGTGAGAACTGTAGGCTCAGCGTTTGTAGTATTTTCCGTTCCTCGGATTCTTGTGACTTCAAGAGACATGAACTCAATCCATCAGCTGTTCGTTGCTGCAAAAATATTTGTGGCCCTCTTCCCCAGTCTCCTTGTGGTTACTTTTACGCATCTTCAATATTTAATAAGTGTCGTTTAAAAAATACATTTCGGCCTACATGCTTAAGGACGGGTTGCACGAATTTCATGGCAGTAAACCCTAGGATACGAGGGTTAGGGAAGAAAATTTCCTCCAATACTCTACATACCGTTGAATCTGTAAATGACCTTCGTGCTTGGAGTATATGCAAAGATGACCAGCGACGTTACTTTATGGAGAAAATGTTCCCATCTGAGCCTTCTGATGTTAGCATGTTCGTGTTGTTTAAATTAGTATCAGTTTTAACCTGGTGTGTCATATTGTAGTACGAGTCGGACTATGGGGATGAGCCGAGGGGGCCGCAATTCGGACAACTGCAAGACCGAGCCATCGAAAGAGATGCGAGAACGGGGAGAAACATTCCTGCTGGCGGTATCACGGATAACAGTTTAGCATCCTCCTCTGCTTCAACTACTGGAGCAGTTGTTGGTACCGCTGGGGGTGACCGCTCCTCCTCTGCCTCAACTACTGGAGCAGTTGCTGGTATCGCTGGGGGTGCCAGCAGTCCAGCTTTAGAAATTAAATCTCCCGAGAGTAGTGAAGCGGGTGGTGCAGATAGTGGAGTTGTCGGAGCTGCTGGAGAGGCAGAGGGGATTACGCCAGAAACCAACGAAGGCACTGCAGGTACGGTTGTAGGACCTTTTCCGTGTGCGAAGTGTTGTCTAGGTATTTCCCTCCATAAACCGAAGATATTCATGCTGTTATTCTGTATTTCAGCCGTAGCGCCTGCCACCGAGGACGTTCCGGAGGTGCCCCCACCAGCGGCGACTAAGAAAGCCATGTCAAATTCTAGTCAGACACCGCCGTTAGCATTGGCAAATCTCATTGATGCACTTGATGAAGAAGAGAAGGAGCGACTTTTTGAGGAGTTGGTATGTTCACATCAAAGTTTTTGATTCTGATTCTGATTCATTTGCTTAACATTCTTTACTGTTATTAGCGGAAAGCTGAAGGATCGGGTTCCATGACCAGGTTAGAAATATCTCAGAACCATTGATTTCAGGTTTGAAAGACAGTGTGATCTAATTGTGATGTGTGTAAAACATTTTAGAGACGAAAAGGATGAAGAAATTGCCAAGTTGTTGAGCCGTATCAAAGAACTTGAAACAGTGTGTTCAGAGAATAAAATGAAGGCAGCCGGGGAGAATGCTGGAGGAAACGGGGGAAGTTGTGTGATTGGTAAAGCATCATTAGTTTTTGTGAGACATTATTCCAAAGTTTTCAGCATTTAATTGAAGGCATTAAATTGCAGAGACAACGCTTGATTTTGATGAAGCAATGAAGCCTGTAAATGCGGAAACTAGAATGAATTATGTTGTCACTCAGCCTCCAACTTCCGTCGCGAAACCATGTGGTAACGTGGATCCAAGGATCATAAGTGAAATTACTGACATCGTTGCCAGGCTTGGGTGTGATTCATCGGCAGTAAGTCTTTAGAGTGAAATCTATATCAGTATGAGTAGATCATAAGTTACTCAAAATTCTCTTTCGTTGTAATTCCCAGCTGCTAAGCATGAACGAAGATCAATGCACATGGGTTCATCAAGCATTAACAACATTGGTCCAGAACAATGTAAGTTTACTCTTAATTGTTTTAGCTAGGTAGTCGTAGTACTTGTACCGTTTCTTTCCAAGAACCCTCCTCCCGTCTCCACGAGCCCTCCTGATATTCCCTCAGATCCTGAAGATAGTAGAACTTACACTTACGAGATGGAAACCTCGGTGGATTTCCAACTATCAGAGAACGGTGATTTGAGCGTAATTAGCGCTGAAGGCAAGATAATACCCTCAGAATCTATTGCGAAGGTTTCTTCCGGAGCTAAACCGTTGGATAGAAGCAGAAGTCGGAGTAGGAGTTCAAGGATAAATTCAGTGGATCGAAGCGTCGGAAGTGAAGTCTTAGAACCTGATGTCGACCCTAATTCTTCCTCAGTCCCGTGGGAACAGCTGCAAAAAACTCAGGAGGGTCGGCTGAACGAAGCTGATGCGAGAGTTGAAGTAGAAGTGCTCAAGACAAAGCTGAACATGATGCAACAAGCTTTGGAGCAAGAACGGGAAAACAATGCAGCCGTTTGCTCAGAACAGTCTCCTGCTTTCAGCAGACTTAATCAAATGTTAGTGGAAGAGCGGGGAAAGTTGGAAGAGCTTCAGTGTTTTGTTGAACAGCAAAATATGGAAATTGCCTCTCTTACTCAGCAAATTCAAGACATGGAGGTTGTGTGCTCGACCGTAGGCAAGGGGGATGCGACTGGCTATGCAGTCGGCGCGCCGCCTACTTACCAAACGGTATGTTACTTTTGTTTCGAAATTCTCAGATTTTTAGTACTAGTCAAAAGTATTACTGTTCGTAGCCTGTGGGATTACAAGTCACCAATAGGCAAATGAACTTAACCTTTACGAGGGGATTTGAAGGCGGCGGTTTGCCATGTGGCGGTGAAACATTTTCTGTTGACCCTTCTGGGGTGAGGGTAGCGAATTGTTTTGCCTTCATCCTTACTACTTTGGAAAGCATGTTTAGCTATAGCATGGCGTGCTTTTAAATTTCAGAATCAAACAACCGATCCATCCACCGGTCTTTCCTCCGTGGCACAGGTAATTCAAGTGATGTTGATTTTTTACTTTTAGCATCATGCTTAACAGTGCTGTTGCAGGATTACTATAACCAAACGTTAGATGCAAGTGGCATGCCAGGTACTTGCACCTGTATTGACGGCAATGAAGTATGTGACTGCGAATGCGATTTGGCAGACGGAAAATGTTGCGCTCGCCATGAGGGCTATTTACCTCTACCGATCCCACCTAGCTGGGCAAGAGGCAATGATTATATGTCAGTTTACACCCGACCAGACTATGCCGCTGTTGCCCGTCGTATAAACTTCGATCAGTATGCTGACGAGACTTCTCCTGGCGGAGTGGGTGACGTAGCGAACGGTTTTACAAGATTAGATACCGATGGCAGGGCTTTCTGTGCGAATCAAGGAAATGGTTCAGTAGAGGCTGTGTCTCATATTCAGGCAGAATCAGTTTTAATTCCTCCCCCGCCTCCTCCAACGCGATTTTCATCAGGGTTTGAATCTGAGGCAGTTGGAGGAACTTACGTAACACCAGTAGTGCAGAGTCAGTATTGTGGAAACTGTTCAAGAGCGAGTGATTATCCGGATGTTACCAACTACCCTCCCACGAATCCCTTTGCGTCACCTTTACGTGACGGTGATAATGAGAATCTGTGTGCGAGGACTTCTGGAACATTTGTTGTAGATAATGATGCCTACCTGAGTAGTGGCGAATCTCCTGGAATGTCAGTAACAGCGAACAGACCCGGAGCCAATATAGTGCAGAGTTCAACACCAGTTAGTCCCGCACCAGCAGGATTTTGTGCAACGTTTTCTATTCCAGGCAGTTGTGGCAGTGACAACAATGACGGCGTGAGAGCAGCATTATCCGGTTTCATGTCGTAGCAGGCAGCACGCTGATATAAGAATAAAAGAGTCTGGTTTAATTCAGCAGTTTTAAAATATTGCGGTCACTAAGGGTGTAAAACTGGAATTTTTTATTAAAAGGAATAGAAATTGGCTTGCCTATGTCGTGCTTCATGCTTTCATTTTTCTTACGTTACTTTAAGTAGACTTTTCTTGTTCATTTGTACAGCCAAAGGATCTGGGACGTGCAATGAGTCAGAAGTGGTACGAGCTGTACTTGCGAGCCAAGAGTTACAGAAAAGCGTTGGCATGGCAGAAGAAATACCTTGCAGTTGTTATCCACGGTTACAAGGATTTGTTGGGTGTGTCCGGGGCCGCATTCGAGCATCCAGATTTACTCCAGAAGGAAGTAGCAATAACTCCTAGTTCCGTAGGACTGTGCGATAAACCGAAAGGAAAAACGAGATTTAGGTTCGTTCACTTTGTATTTCTGCTTTTAATGTCATGCATTATTGCATTTCGCCAATCCTTTTATTTTTTCAGAATTATTGGCAAGGCTGTACTTGCCTCGGTTAGAATGAAATACATGGTAAACCGGTGGACGGGAAAGATGCACCCGAGATCAACACCAGATATTCAGAGGCGAGCAGCGTATGCCGGGTCATCACGGTACGCTTCAGCTTCCTCATCCAGTTCGTCGGAATCTGACGGATCGGAAATGAAAAATCGGAGGAATTGTGATAAGCCCCGAACTGTGACATTTAGTGCCTTCTCACCTCCCACGAAAGATTCAAGTAAAACAAGCCGTTCAGCGCCTTCGAGAAGTACAAACACTGGGGTTCCTGTGGTAAGCTGATATAGTACTTTGTCTATGCATGCAAAGGGTCAGTAAAATGCATGATGTTGAATTTATGATATGTAGGGTGGAAATCAACGTGGTGCTTCCAGTAGAATAAATCCAACTGGGCATCCTTCTGTTATTAATGAGTCAAGAAGAAACCCTGTTGCAAGATCCGCCAACAGTAATAACGGTAACGCGCCAAGGAGTTGTGTGCAAGAGAAACAGTTATCACAATATTTTGAGCGATTTCAAACATTAGAGAAGGAGATTGGAAATACAATATCAAGAGTAGCTACCGGAACTAGTACGATCGAATCACAAAAGGCCGTCCAAAAATAGATATCATAAGGAGACGAAACACATTTACTGCTCGAAACACTTTGTGTCTTTGCCGTGTTTAAGGTGTCGTGTGTACTGTAAGAGCTCTTTTTAAGAGCTTAAAACTAATGCTTACGTGTATGTGGCAATGCAATGTGGCTGTTGTTATTTCATTTTTTATTCTTAATACAAACTATTTCGCTAATAATTTTGGAATATTGTATAGTCATGTGATTAGTAGCTTAGTTGACCATATTTGATTGTTGTAAAATGTGTTCACGTGTAGTTGTTTGTCTTTTGATATCTTTTGTCAAACGCCTTGTATTGGATGTACCTGTATCGGAAGGCATTTGTCACATCAGGTGTACGGAAGAAATGTTCACAATAATTTAGCAGCCTGTGTGGAAGCAGTTGTGCGCTCTCTGTCGATTTCATCCTTTTCGGTTATGATCCTGAGGCACACTTGTCTAAGGTACAAATTAGACTGATGCTCGCATCACGTAGTTGAAACCCATCATCCTCCATTATCCCCTTGTTTCATAACCTTAGCCATGTAATCGAAAACAATATGAGTCTTACCTTTCTATGATGTATATTCTACGCTGGAAATTTTACTTTCCTGACACTTGTGAAATAATAAATTAAATTTCATTTTTAATTTGTATTTTCATTGTAATGTTTGTGATTTTTTGAAAAAGAGGACGTTTCTGCGGTCGTCTCTTGTCCTGTGCTGGTGTAAATTTATTTTATTTTATCGGTGTTTTTCACACGGTTAGTACTTTCAGAGATCCATTCAGTCAGCTGACTTCAGAACTACAAGCTGCAGAAGAGAATTTTTTTCTGCTACTCGATCCCACGGTTACCACAATAGCTCGCATCTTTTTTCTTGCGTTATTTCCCGTTACTGATAATACCGAAATACTATTTGCCTTTAAAAATTTGATATCATCAATGAGCATTATCTCTATCTATAATTCTGGGGTTTGAATTAAAAAGTAGCAAATTGCCAACGCTGATTCGTCTGCTATCCTCTTGAGACCGCCTTTTCATAGCCCGCTGGCCAATCATATTCATTGCATTTTTCTATGCGGCATCCTACTCATTTCCTTTCCCGCCAGCAAAAAATCCGTATGCTTCCTACTAATTTCGCAATCTCGGCAAAACAAGTCCAACTGTTTGGCTGTGGCAACAAATAAAGTGCTACTGCACCATGGCAACAATGCTTTCACAGGGAGCGACTGGAGTCGACCGCTCTTCCAACCGCCATGATACGCATTAGGTTTGCACCACTTGCACCAAAGATTGCAACATGGTTCGCATCAACGGGCGACTGCGACTGCACTGCAACTGACGACGACCGTCCATGGTCGCCTCATTACAGTCGGATCCATTTCTATCTATTCATGCTTTACATTAGCCGCACCAACCTACCGAGAGGGGGCTTGGAGGGCTCAAGCCCACCCCATAATCTGCAAAATAAGCCTCGATGACCCGAAAATCACACAAAAATCGTAAAATTTTTGGAAAATAACTGACAGCTCAATAGAACGTTATGACACCTGACTGACCTCAGCTATCATCAATATTTGTAGAGAGATTTGCTGTGGACATGAAATTCTGTTACACGCAGATTTCATAAAAAGTTGCATTTCTTTGAACAACAAGAAAATTTTGTGATTAAACTGTCATCAAAATCAGTACGTTTCATAGTAAATTGTGATCATGACTCACATAAATCACACTACGGTTCGTATTCTTCAAGTCCTGATTGACAAACACACGCAGAAGGATCGACTCGAGGAACACACGTCGGATGGTGCCGAGGGCGAGGGTGAGATCTGCTCTGGTCCAATTTGCACCAGCAAGCGATGGCCAGCCACCAAGGTCGTTCAAAACATTAGTCACAGAACCAGTTCCAGCTGCGTCCAGTGCGGCTATGTGTCATAGCAAAAGATTAATTAGTTTGTATTCACTCATCATCTATAAATCCTACTGGAACTACTACTCAGCAGGGTCGTGTGTGACAGGCAGCTGTGCCAATCGACTCTGATCAGTATCACGTTTACATTATACCTGATATCGCGTCCATGCCAAGCCCAATAACTTACCCAAGTTGACACATTGGCTATAAAACCGTTTGGATTGCTTCAGTGGTTCAAAATCTGTGGATTCTTGAGGGGAAGTCAAGATTTCTGTAGAAAAATATCCAAAGAATTATGAAACGCATATCCAACCTGCATAAGCCAAGCTGCTGATAACGACTTACGCTGAGTTATATCATCCACTTCATCCATAAGTTTATGAAACCGTCCAGTGCTGCCCTGGCTACCATCCAAGAGATGCTTGTAAAGGAAACCCTTCCTTTCATATACCTGTGCTATGTATAGTATTCAGAACCCTGCCAATGTCCTCCTTTCCTTTCCCATCTCTCATTTGCAACATTCCTTTGCATTCCCTAAATCTTCCGCATTACCTTATGCAAGATAAGGCTCCGGTCAAGAGCCTTCTCCAGGCTCTCTCTTGAATGTTAAGGATCATTCGTTGTTCATCCTTCAATAAATACAGTCCTTATTACAAGACTCTGGGAGTCATTATTATTTCTCTATTTATTTCTCACCTGACGGGCTTCGTTACGATCACCTAACGTTAACGTAAGCTACATTTTCTCATTCACTCATAAATTAGTGTAGGAGTTCCTATTATAGGGCCAGCAGAGGAAATTCCTGCACATGCTCTGCTCGCCAACGTCCACAAGCAAAGTTGTGAAAGTCATCACACGGGTCAACTGATGTGTTGATTGAGGTCAAAATATCCAAAGCTATAAAATGACATACAAAATGAGCTTCGAGTTAGTGAAATACAAGCAGAATTTCACGGACTATTTAAATTGAAGTTGTAATACTACCTAAGTCAAGACACGGCACGGTATAACAAACATCCTCGTGTACTCTGCTCTCACTACGCCAGCGTTGTGGTGCAAGTTCCTGGATTTTTTCCAATTTGCCAGCAGCTTCCAGCGCTAGTGATGGAGCCCAGTTATTGCTGTGAGCTCCGGGAGCAGCAGCCACGCCACTCGTTGCGGCCAATGATCCAATGATCCCAATGGTCAATAACGGAGTGAGGACCGCCTCAAAGCTCTGTCTTAATACCATGGAAGCAAAACTGGTTATTATGAATCGAAAACTCAAGTTGCAAATGGTCCCTTTCCTACACCAGCGCCTCAAACTTACATATTGAACCATCTGTTTTACGTGACCCTGGCATGGGGTACTGACTGATTGAACGAAAATATCTACTCTGGGGAAGAAGACTTTGGACGCATAAATTTGAGATACCAACTGCCTTGACACCCGCAATAAGAACGATATGCCACTCACACTGCTAAAAACACCAGCAAGGTAGAGTTCCCATGTGCCATGATCATGTCAGTAGTTATAAACATTCCTTAACATACGGCTCACGTTTCCTCGCATTGACTTCGGGTTGAATTGAGTTCACCTGAAAAAACCGAACATCCGTTCCAATATATACACAGACCTGCATTTTAGAAATTCCATCACATGCATTAATTTCGTGCAGAATATGCATGCAGTGAACGTCAGTATGGCAAAAAATGTCTCCCTGTTTTAACGTAATACAAGAATGTTACGGAATGCACAGCTTTTACAAGTATTGCGGCATAATTCCTCGTCCTCGCCAACTTCGCAATTGCGAAAAATGAAACTTTTCAGGTCTTTGCAACAAAAATATTAATGCTTTATGAATTAACCAGCTGACGCTACTTAGCTACGGTTCTTTTACATTGTCAAATACCGACAATAGGCCATGACTAACCGTGCTGGGATAGAAAAGTATACATGTGACACGAACGGCAACGTCACTAAGCTTTATATATGTTTCAGTGAAGTTTTCTCTTTCAGTGCCTTCATTCGCGTTTGTCTTAGTTCATACCTACTTTTAGAACTACCACGAATAAGAGCCGACCAATTTTCTATTTAAAAAAATCCATTCTCTGGTGTTTCTTCAAATTGGGGATTCAAAAATATCAAATGAATGGAAAACATTTATTGTTGGAATTTCTTTTGACGAACGGACTGACAAGCTTTTCACTGAAATATTTTCTGCTAGCAAATAACCTGAAAGTAATGAACTCATGGAAATTATGTTGGATACATGTTATCTCTTTCCTAATTCCTAGCAAAATCTCAATGATAGTACAAAATGAAGGTCCACAATGACGCTCGCCTGCACCCGTTAATTGTGTAACATAATGGTAAGCAGTCGAGAAAT